>JAQMWT010000681.1:0-90208 GCA_029834535.1 Chrysophaeum taylorii | reverse complement strand
CCGCGTCGATAAGGGCATTCAACTCATTGCCTTCCCGCCGTACATGCACCACTTTAACTTTGAAGTTGAGTCTGCCATCGGTTTCATCGCCTCCGCCTCCTCAACTCGCCTTCGTTCTCTCCTTAATGCTCACTATCGTGGCGCCAAGATCGTGGAACCCGCTATCATGTTCCCATGGGCGGTGATACACACCGTTCAAAGCTATAACCTTCTCCCGAACGCCACGCTCGAGCGCATTCATCATGCTATTCTGAGTCCGCAACAGCTACTCTACAACCAACTCAGCACTCCCCAACACGATATGCTCAAGATTTTTGGCGCTGAATGTTACCTCCTATTGGAGCCCCATGAACACCACAAGTGGGAACCGTGCCGCCGCAAATATCTGTATCTCTGTTGCGCCAACGCACAAAACCCGCTCGTCTCCCCACGCGTCGACCATCTCGCTGACGTCGTCCTCAACCCTGAAAACGGACAAATTCGTGTTTCGTCCAAGCTGCAATTCTACATGTTGCAGCATCCTACTCCTGATCCTGAACTAGCTCCTCCGCCACACGCTCCTTCCGCGCCTTTCTCGCTCACACCCCACACCACTATCCAAGACCATGTCATTCAGAGAGGGGACAAGGACTTCATCCTCAGAGGGGGCACTCCCCACCTCCTTCAGCTCCTCCTTCTTCGTCCCCTACTCCGGCCTCTTCTCCATCTTCTGACGCTACCGCCGACGAATCTGGCTCTATGTCACCGCCGCCCTTGCTTCCTTTTTACAAAGACCTTTTGCACAAGATGACCTCATTCTTGTCCCAGGTTCCAAACAGCCTAACACTCGCAAGGCCACTTCTATGAAAACTATCCGAGCCCGGTTACAAGCGTCTACTATTGGTGCTTACAAAGCCGCTGGTGGCAAGCTCGCCGATTTCCGCTGGGATCTTCGCCACCACTTTCTTACGTTCAAGTCTCCGCCCTCTCCGCCCTTCATCTCCGTGGTGGTATCCTCTGGTCTGCTATCTGCTCAGAGGGGGAACATGCGTTGTTAGCTCGTCTTCTTCTCCCGTTGCGTACTGACTTACTTGCCCGCTACCCGCACGTCGATGGTTACTTCGCCCACGCCAAGTGCGCATCCAGCATCCCAGCTGCAACCTTTAACTGCTGATGGTTCACCTACGTGCCCTATTCCTCAGCCCTTTTATCTGCGTTCACTGAACACGCTGCTGCCTTCGGCACTTCTTCCTTACAATATGCACTTACGTACCTGGCGCCGACCAGCTTTATTGATCACAACTCATCCGAGTTTGGCGCTACTTCTGCATCTCTGGCTGACTTGGAGGAATACCTTCTGGTCTCTACAGAGTTTATCACCCAGGTCTTACGTACCGACCCTACTATCCATATCCAACTGGAATCTGCCCTACTACTCCTACCGACGCTGTTTCCGCTTATCCCGAAGTTGCGCACACTGCCTCGACCGCAACGTCGCTAAACTATAATTCACCAGCCACTGTTGGTCCTGACGAATATAAGGTCCAAGAAGCGGACGTTTCCATTGACGAATATAAACTTAAGTGCCTCCACGGTTTGTCGCCTGAAAACAGGCACGCCTACCTCAAGGCCATCGCCAAGGAACTCCACGACATTATCCGCTTTGGCTGCTTCAAACTTTCCTTACCCGACGGTGTCTCTCGTCCTATTGACAGCAAGATGGTGCTGAAGATAAAAGCAGACTCTGCAGGCAAATACGTTAAGCACAAGGCTCGCCTCGTACTACGTGGCTTCCTAGCATCTCTTGGCGCCGATTTCTTTGGTACCTTCAGCCCCATGGCCACTATGACCGCAATCCGGGTACTACTAGCTATTGCAGCATACAAGCAATTGCCTGTCTACCATGCAGACGTCCCGAACGCCTTCGTTCAGTCTGACATCGATGCCAATGTCTATGTTCAATTACCAGACGGCATCAAGCTTATCGACCCCGATGACGCTAAGTACAAGGGCCGACGTCTACCGAAACTGCTGAAGTCACTTTATGGACTTCGGCAATCACCATCCCTTTGGAACAAAGAGATAGACGGCTTCTTCCGTAGCCTTGGCTACAAACGCCTGCATTCGGACTCTTGCCTATATGCTCGAGTATCCGCACATGCTAAGTTCGTCGTATGCAGTCTGTCTGTAGACGACATTGTTATTGTGTCCAATGACGACCCTCTTCGTACTGAATTACAGGATGCCCTCCACAAACGGTATGCTGTAGAGCAGTTTGAACCTGTCCATACCCTCCTAGGCATGCGTGTGTGTCGCACATCTGACGGCTCCATTTCTCTGGATGTGCAAGCCAAGCTGGATGAACTCTTCGCTGATCACCCAGTCTTGCAGCAACTGACCCCGCTTAAATATCCTATGTCATCGTCCTTCAAGTATAAAGATGGCACTCCCAGCACTGAAACAGAGTTGTACATCAACTCGCACTTTGCCACTCCTTGGCAAGCTGGTGTTCATGCAAGTTGCCTGCAGACCTGACTTCTCGCAAGCCTTGGGCAGATGTTCGCGTGGTATGCATGCACCCACATATGTTCACGTCCAAATGCTAGAGCATTTGCTTCGCTACCTCAAGAAGCCGGAAAACCGCTCACTTCGCCTCTGGTTTCACCCTAAAGGTAATGCCATTGAAGCTCACCTTCGCACTGTCTCCGCTAATCGAATTGATCTATCCACTGTGGTCGACTACCAACCACAGGATGTATCTACTGGACAGTTTGACCCCTTAGTTGCCATGGTTGACGCTGACAATGCCCCTTCCTTAGCACAGGAAGATAGGAAATCTACCACCGGGTTTGTCTTCTATCTTTTCAACTGCCTTATTGGTTGGAAAAGCAAACTTCAACCGATTGTCTCCTGCTCAACTCACGAAGCTGAGTTGATTGCCCTCAGTATTTGTGCTGATGAAGCTGTTTGGCTACGCAAGCTGCTGTTGGAACTCTCCTTTGTCGTCAACCCCACCTTCTACGTCAACAATGCTAATGGTGAGAACACCGCTGACCCTGTTGACTTCGATGACAATGACAACCCAATTGCTGAAGATATGCGCTTCATCAGAAGCCTACCTCTTTGTCTGACAATGCTGCCGCTGTTCACACCTCTAATAACCCAGATGGGTCCTCTCGATCCAAGGCACTGTCGACTAGATGGTTTAAGATTCGTGAGTACATATCGCTTCAGAAAATACGAGTCCATCATGTTCCCGGCAAGCTGAACGTGGCGGATGGTTTTACAAAACCACTTGCAGCTGAGTTCTCCACTTTCGTTCTCTACTCGGTATGCATCATGCCTCTCACGACAATCCTTTACAGGATTGAAGATACCTAACTCTAGTGACCGCAACGTCGTTAAACTATCCCTGGCCTTACCTTCTCTTGCCACATTTTTTTTGTACACGGGCGAGTGTTGTTCATGTCTTCTTGACACTCCCGTGGCCGTGGCATCTCTCCCAAGTTGTTTCAAAAGCGACAACTCACAACCACTGTCACTCCTACTACCTCTCAGGCCGCTACTGTTTCGCCGACACCAGCTGAGCCTGTTTCACTAGAATCCCTAACTTTCCAAGATGGCCTCAACATGGAGTTTACCCTGATTGAACGAGGATTCGCTCTTTTTGAGAGCTTCCGTACCCTGCTGCCGCCCTTTCTCTGTTATGCGAGCGGAAATCTCTACGGCACTCAACTCGATATATGAATCTGCTGACTCTTTACTGTTTGTGGAACTTACGACCTTCATATCTATGCGCCTACCCATTACTACATTTTGGGAAGCTGCTCCTGCTATTACTTCTATTGGCTGCTACAGAGGCCCCAAACGTGAACGTTTCATCCTGTCATCCTATTGTACGCAGTGTCTCAACGATTTAGGACAGCCTACATTTCTTGCTTCTACCACATATAATTCGAAGTCACAAGCACCTAGTGAACTCCCCACTGAAGTGCTGAGTCACCTCAACACAGATGACCACAAGAAGAATGGTCATATTCCCATCTCAACTATCACCACTAACATTTGTTGTGCTTGTCACAACACCGATCAGGCGCCCATACAATCTAACGTATGTGCACGTAATGCTACTTCTTTCCAACCCTCCTGTAACGGGTGCTCAGCTGGTCATATACGCGCAACCATCATACGCACGTATCATTTGCCAAAGGAGCTACATCTCTTGACCAGCAATCTAACACAACATTCGTCACTTGCTCATTTAGTCTTATCAGTAACCGATGCAGCCACAGACTCCACTACTCAATTACCATTGGCACTGGATCTTCGGCTTATTACTCAGATGCACCTGGAGCATCTTAACCTTCTTGTAACGCTCGAGCAAACACAAGCTCGTAAAACTCAGGCTTCAAGCCACCAAATACCACCATGTGATTCATACTGTTATCTGATCGCGTGTACAACATCTTAACAACTACGCATCATCCTCTGATGATACAGAACCGCTATTACTCCGGGATGTAATGTTCGGCCACACTTATGTTCAGGCAGAACATAAGGCTTCCTGCACCTTCTTTTTTAACGTTGACCGAAACGTCGTTAAACTCACACTCCACGCCAGACGCTACTCTGGAGATATCTTCGCCACCGTTACCTACGCCTTCTGCTTGTTGATTCCGACTTCTGTGCCAACAAGTCGACCAACCCAGGGAAACACCTCCTGAGAACCGGCTTTCTCCTACAGCCAACACCCACGTGTTACTTGTACACTGTACAAGATCACAGAGCTGTTGTCTCGCTTAATACTCACCGCTCATGATCAACATGCTACCAACTACTCCTCCCCGGACGATCACCTCCTTCATCTACGTGAAGTTGCTCTCATGCTTCAGCATTCCGTCCGCTCTCACGTGAATCTGAAGACTCTTCTATCTTGGTTCTTCGCTCGCCAAGTCCAACCTTTTTTGGAAAACCAACTGGACACCTTTCAACTAGATTCTCTATCGCCATCCATACTGAATGCTCTACTTGCACTCACCCTTCTCTTGGCACCACATCGTTCAGCTATTGGTGTTCGCCATCTTACAGCAGATGACGATGATTAATAATCCTAACTCACTGTCTGTTGTATCTGTGTTTCTTAATGTTCTGTTCAAAAGGGTCAAATCGACTCTCAGCTCCACCAAGTCCAAGTCCAAGTCCTAAGACCCTTCTACACTCTTGATGCTTCGTATGTGACCTCTGTGACCATCAAGACTGTATTCCTTTTTTTTTTTTTTTTTTCTCTTCATCATCATCTTTCTCAAGAGATGCTCTACAGTCGCACCTTGCGCTTAAGACATCTCGAGGGGGTGCAGAGAAATCTGCTGCCTCTTACCCTTATCCGTCCGTTGAGAACGTGATCTCTTCCTTACCCTTCTTCTTCCTTTCTACACAATCAAATAGTCCTCTGATTTGTGCCTACGCTCATCATCATGGTCTAGCGCGTCCCGAGGTATGTAGCACTATACACTTAACCTTCTCGTGTAGTTCTAGATGCCGCCTGTCGTGTTCTGAGGATATAGGGAACATACCTTTTCATTCCCCGAATTAACCTTTCCAGACGGACACGATGAGACGGGATGGTTTCCCAGGTGACTTACCACTGCTTGCTAAATGCTCTGCATTTCTTTAGTAGGAGATGATATATCTGCGGATGTGGTGTTAGAGAGGAAGACATGAGCTACTGAATCGAGATGAAAAGATGGAAGTTCGTGGTTAGAAGCAAGATTACCACAACATGTGAGTTTTTTATTGGAGATGTAGAACATTGTAATGGAACTCTGGTGTAATAATATAGATGTATCTGTTGGGAATATATTTGTGAAGAAGGTTGACCAATAGTTTTTGGTTAGAGAGGCATGATCACGGTCAAACGATGGTGATAGCGTTAATTTACGCAAGTCATAGACAAGCTGACACAAATGTTTATAAATTATGTGATATGTTCCAGCCGGAATAGCATTAGCGATTATGTCACAGTATAGGTCCGGAGACAAAGACAAAAGAAAATTGATTTGGTACGCTGTGAACTTATTGGCGCGTGCCAATTCGCGAGTTGAGTAGTGTCGAATGCGATCGAGTCGTGGATCGTACACGAGCATATTAGCAAATCCTCGAATGGTAGGAGTAGGAGTGTATATAGAATGAACTTTGGCACCCATCTTCCTATCGCTTGATGTAATAGAGCCCAGATATCTGCATTGGGACAGATGCATGTCACTTAAAGCAAACATTTTATCGATAAATTCGAGACGATTTTCCTGAGGGTAGAAGACAAAAGAATCGTGAAATACATGAGAAGTATAGGTGACCAGTGCTTGTACTAAACGACGCGTGTCTTGATTTTCATTATTATGATGGTATGCTTGGCAAAGCCAAAGAAAACCAGTAACAGGTTCGAGAGAAGCAGTCTTATCAATTCCGGCATCGTGTGTTAGGAAGGTATAGGTTTCGCCAAAAGCATTTATATGTGCCTGGTATTTAGAAGAGGAGTTAGAAACTGTTATGTCTCCGCCTGTATGTCTTCCACCGGTGATGTAAATGATGGAGGAAGTAGAGGATTTATTTAAAAAAAACCTGTGAGATGGTTGGTTAGATTCGATAGTTGTAATACGAAAGGACACAGGTAATGTGATAGATTTCGGGAATAAGCGTCCAATAATATTATAGAGGAGCACGAAAGCTTTGAGTTCAATAGGGGATCTCATGCGACAAGCTTGATGGTCACTCTCCGCCGACCGACCTTTCGGCGCTCCTCGTCTACAGGCCCGTGATTCCGGACTGGCTCCTGTCGGTCCGGCCTGGCTCCCATGCTCGGGAGTGGTCTGAAGTTAGTTAGTTAGTCTCATGCAAGCAAGTGGTTTTCTTGAATTAGTCAAGAATCCCAGGCGAAAGTTAGAAATGCCCTCCATTTCATCTTGACTGGGATGTTCGACTGTTTTATTAGAGTGCAGACGAAGGAACAGCATAGTTAAGGTTTCAAGCTCAGTCACAGTTAAGCGCACGGATCCTGTACGACTAAAAATGTTGTAGGTTTTAGGTGTGGACACGAATGGTATGTCGGGAATGAGCTGCGTCCAAGGTTCGTCGACTATTAACTTGCGACTGATGGAATTATCGTGGTCTGCAATGTCCAGAAAGGAAGTAACTCGTTTGTTAGGCCAGGAAAGCAGATCAAGAGGCCGGTGTTATATTTGCGTGCAACGAGGATCCATCTTTCTCTGGCTTGATAATCACACAGATAGCATGGAAATCGGTCACATATATCCACCGTATAGTGCATCGTTGAGAAGATGAGATTAGCAACTCGTATATGGTCTTCATACGATGCGGAGTGTGGTGGTGTCATTTCCATGAAAAGAACAAGCGGCTTTAAAAGCTCAAGTACACTTAGAGCACTTGGAAACAAGGAATCGTCCATATCACGCTCGAAGGTGGAAATGGATCTCCAGTTGATTATGTTGCGATTTGTGCATGGTGATGTCAATTCCACTATATCGGTGTAATATCGTACGTTCAGCGTCCGATGCTCGATGGAGATATGTCAGAAACTTGGGTAGGGATGAAAACTTCGATGGAATTACCAAAACGTCTTCGTAGCATGTGATATTGTCGTCGCTCTCAACAAGAACTTTAACGTTGATGTTGATTTGCAAGTCATTAGAAGCGCAAGCCAAGAATGCAGGAGTGGACATCCCAGAGCAAAGTAGAGTTACAGTAGGTGTTCGTGGGCTAGGAGACGAAGACGAAGTTACTGTGTGAAGCAAACGTGCGCTAACCTTGCGTCATACGGGAGGTGGGAAATGCTTGCGTATGTAAGGTAGCTGCGAATGCATTGACCCCAGGATGGTTTTAAGCCATGGGATTACGCGTTCCATGAGGGTGGAATATAGTTTAAGCATTTCGCGTTGTTCATTAAAAGCACATAGTCTGAACTGTAGTGAGCGAAGTTCCATTTTACGCGCTTTTGCTTGTTGTAGCGAATAAATTGGTAGAGTAGGCAACAGGTTATTGAGTCTAAACAAAGTAATCTTGACATTATCATCAATTTTACTCTGGATAGATGATTGTCCTTTAAATTCAACTCCATAAAGATGTATACCAAGTTTATCTTCTCCCCATTGAGTCATACTGATGATGTGCAGATCGGGATCGTTATGGTCGTTTTGCTTGCTCAGCATATCCTGGCGTAGTCATTAGCGGCAAATTGTACTCGTTGTACAGTTTAAGCATTGTTGCATAACAGGCATGTGTTGAGCTTTGACCAAACACGTACTGTGTCATGAAACTTTGCGTTTGTTCGGAAGGCACAACGACGAGTGTAAAACCAGTGTTTAATTTTGGTAGCAACACAGGGGGATCTGTGCCATCTTCCGTATCTTCGTTAGGTTGGTTATTGGGGAGCTCGGAGTGCGAAGAAGTTTCCGAGCTTGACGACGAACGATAGCATTCTGGGCTTTAGCGTTTATGTGCTACAATAGCGGCTGAGGGATGTTATCGATTTCATCATCTTTAATGGACAGAAAAGTGTGAAACATTTTCTCTGTATCAGCAGTCCCCTGCTCCGCATCACTGGGGACGCTTCCGGAGCAGAGGTTTCAGTTTTATACTTTTCTTCTGAAACATGAGATTCCTTATCGGCTTCTAAGAGGTTCACAATGGTATTGACATAGTATCAACCCGAGATAAGTAGAGATGAACTCGGGTGGCTTCGTCAGGATCTAAGGACTGTGTCGAAGCTTGAGAAGCGGTTGTCCAGAGGGTACTCAGTAAGCTTTTCATTTCCTCCTGTACCATTTTAGAGTCGGTAGAGGGGTTGGGATTCGCTTCCTGTAATTTACCAAACAGGTGGCGAAGACGATCAACTTGATAAGTAGCCCGGTCCATAAGAGACATATTAGAGCGTGCATTACGGTTAGAGGAGGGTGAGTAGACAGGACGATCGAAGCTGGTACCTTTGACGTTATAATTTGAAGGTGGACGATAGTACGACGTGCCACGAGGTAAAATTGTCGATGCTTTATCTTTGCATTACGAAGCTCACGAGCGTTGAAGCCAGACTGTCCAGCTACAGTAGCTAACAACGAGTAAGCGTTGTTTAGAGAGTCGTGGGATTGATGAATAGTATCCATGAATAATACCTTAGGTGGTTTGGTAGCGGTAGTACCAGGGATGTAAGGGATCCAGGAAGCGGGTTTGTCCAAGCGTCGGTTAGAGGAAAACTTTGTTTCATTGTCCTAACTACTAATCGACAGATGTTTGTCTGTCTGTCTGTTTGTTTGTCCCCCGACTTAGGGTAAGGATCAGGTAGGCCCGCGAGGCAGGCATTGATCCTCCAAGCCGTATACGGCGACCTCGCAGACTATTTCCACGACCCGCGGCGGCTCTTTCAGCGCGCCATTCTCACGCCCCGTCGAAACGATGTTGTCGATGCTGACAACGCGCATGACCGCGGCCTTTTTTCCCGGAGACGAGGCGTCGGAGTTCTTTTCGGCCGACTAGGTTGGGTCGGAAGACGACGCCTCGCTCTCAAGAGTCGAGTTTTCAACTCCCTGACAACCAACGGGATGCTGACTTTGAGCGCGAGCTTAAGGTCTTCGAAACCTCGACCCGTCGCACGGCCACTGCAACGGTACCAGATACATGATCGATCGTGTCGTTGTCACCGAGGCTCCCTTAAGGCCCGACGCCAAACGATCAACAAGAGCCAGAGGCAGACGCCCGCGAGGTCATGTCCTCGCCCAAGCCCGTCTTCTGTCACGTCCAGCTCTACGTGGCTCTCTGTCGATCGGCAACCCCGAGGATATGCCTTCTGAGTCGACGACTCGACCCTACCCCACACGTGCTGCGCAATACCGATAAGCCCCTTCCCGGCGTCTACACGCGCACTGTAGGTGAACTTACTGGGACCAGGTGAACTTGCTGGGTCTAGACATTGGGACTAGGTGAACTGAGTGACCAGGTGAACTTACTGGGACCAGGTGAACTTACCGTTTTTTGACAACTCAAACCAAAGGCCGGCGGCGCGTGCGGATCAAAGCAGCTTAGATTAGCGGAGGCGAGAGCGACGAGCTCAAAGGAGAGTGGGGTGAGTGGGTATGAGCACGAGTGGGTTTACGCCGGGATAGAGATTGGGACTAAGTGAACTAACTGACCAGGTGAACTTACTGGGACCAGACGTGAACTTACTAGGGTTAGAGATTGGGACTAGGTGAACTTACTGGCCTGCACTTGTATATCTTTAACAAGAACTCCAATAACGGACGAACGTCGTTAGGATCAACTAGCTTTAACAATTCAGGATCGTGAATCGAGTTGTTCCCAGAGCGTGTCTCGTATAGTTTACACCATTCCAATAAAGATGGAGAATAGCGCTCGTGATCCGAGGGATTAGCATATAGACGGTGGATCTCCTCGTGAGCTTTAAGAGTGATTATGGAGTTATTAAATTGGATTGATGTTTCATCATTATTTAATTGTTTTGCCTGAGATTAAAAAGCAAGGAGTTGTCTGACAAATACATGGGCATACCATTAACATTTAAAGGAATTCGATTAAACTGAGATTTAAGCTCAGTAACATCTGTACAAGACACTGTCTCATAGTAATGTAGGCTAAAAGCATTACTGCACGTAGTTTATTAGGGTGTGCAGTGGGTGCATATATCTTCTTTAATTGAGGCCACATAGCGAGTGGGTTTGTCTTGTGATTCCAGATTTAAAATGTGTACAAGAAACCAGCATAAGTTTCGCAGTGTTTGATCCAGTCGGTATTAGAGAGACCTGTAAAGGACATGTTGTTAGAGATGAATTATACACACTTTGATTTAGGGAATCGGTATCTAATATATTGAGGACACGTTTAACATCCTCATTTAATTCGGGACGAACGAGATTGTAAAGGACTCTTGGTAATAAAGTCGTTCGAGATTATTGCGGACATCAACTGTTAGTTGATGTGATGAGTTGATGCCAAGTTTTGAGATGATCAGGCAGGGCATCTTCATCAGGTAAGTTTAAATGTTTACTTGTTCAGCTTCCCATTGAGCGAAGATGATATCAACTTCTTTGTTCAATAAGTTGGTTATACCGGAGCATTCCGGGTGTAAGCTTCATATGAATCGAAGCAGAATAACGCGTCCACGTATGGACTTGTCATATGCCTGCGAAGCACCTCAATTTGAAAGCTCACCTTGGTTGAGTTGTCTTGGAAACGCAATCCTGCGTTAATCTTATCAACGAGGATTTGTTCTTGTTTGTCGATATCCGTAGTGGATATTGGGTTTTGTTTTGACATGGTTGTGACCTATTAAGGAATAGGTTATAGGATTGATAGACATATTCGACACATAAGAATTAAGGGTTTATCGAGTGCGGGTTATTTGTACAGTACGCTATTTTGTGCGTGGGCTTATTTACAAGACAAAACAAATCAACATGCTATTTAAAAACAGGATGACTTGAGACTGAAGAATGGATTAATTCTCGAGCAGTCAGTCTTTTGTTGGGGAATAGAAGGAAAAACCCGTACAAGTTTCCGCGGCGTGTGTAGGGGGAAATTGAATTTTATTGGCTATGCGAGTGCATACGACCAGTGACCGACCCAACTCGGTCACAAACCAAATTAACTGGTGGGCGCATACCGTCACACAACAAATATGTACAGTAGACCACCGCCAAACACATTGTCGCATTGTACTCGTGATCAGGCGTAAATCGATCACTCCATTTATACGTACAACACAGTTGGGCTGACACACCTACGCATCTGGGCCCATAACCTGGAGAGATTTGACCCTCTCCGGGTACATGGTCGAGACTGCGTGCAGTCTTAGGCGTGTACAGACCATTCCGCTTGCCACATGCTACTACACAAGGTAGGGATTTAAGCCCTAACTCCTTAAGGACATTAGGTCCCATAGAAGCGTTTACACTGACAACGAGGAACGAAGCCTCTGTTGATTAAACAGAAAACCCCGCACCTGACGGTACGCACCTGGAGGCCTACTCCATGTTGGAAAAGAACTTCAGACTGGGTTCTTCATAGTCATGAAAAGTATAATTGCGGAAGGGTAAGGAAGGAAGGAGGGAAAGCCGTATTGCGGAGAGAAAACCCTCTTGTAGAGATAGGTGTGAAATGTTCCAGTGTCGCACACATAATAGTGTAGCTCTGTGGAAATCCAACATGGTTGCCATATCAGTACGATTGCCGACGAGAAGTCTAAGGTGGTCCATTAGAGCGGAAGAGCCAGAGTAGTACCATAGTCGAAGATTGCGATTTTTAGGCTTGCGCAAATAGCGAAGAGTTCCTGTTAATACTTGGACATGCAAATATGCTGGATTATGCATTCCCCGGGAACAACGACTAAGGCTTTGTGATAAACCAGGGCGACATGCCAACTGTACAAAAGTAAGCTTGCCAAGTAAGGTTGAAAGGTGTGTATGATGAACTTGTCCATATCAGAAGATGGCTCTCCAGTTTTATGAGTGGTTGAGGGTGACATAGGTGTAGAGGTAGGACGTAACTGCGTTAGAATCGGATACTCTTCAAACAATGCATCAATTTTAGCTTGACAGTCAAGTGAGATGGAACCATCAATGGTACGAGTTATGCGCATACCTAAGAGAGTATGAGCTTCTTCAAAGTTTTCGACCGAGTATGCCTTTTTCATGGCTTGCTGGAATTCACGACGTAGATTTTCCGAGGTACAAGTGATAACAACATCATCCACCGATAGCGTGCAAAGTAAAAACGTAGCATCAGCTTGGACTTTAGCATAGATGCATGTATCTGTTCGAAAGCGGGTATAGCCTGATGAGTCAAAGAAACCATTTGTGGTTTAGTTCCAAAGGGCAGGACTCTGTCGTCATCCATAAAGAGATTTTAGTAGTTTTGGGTGACGTCGTCCTTGATATTTCACATCTTCAGGATCGAGTAGGTAAATACCTTGTGGCAGTTTGACATAGACGTGAGAATCGATGGGAGCTTGAACAAAAGCGTTAGGTACGTCTACGTGGTAGACGGGAAGTCGTAGGTAAGCTGCAAGCGCCAGAACACAACGGATGCCAGTGAGCTGCGCCATAGGACTAAATGTGTTAAAAAAGTCAGTGCCCAGAGAAGCTAATAAGCCTCGTAGGACCAATCTTGCTTTATGTTTGATATATTCACCGGCAGCATTGGTTTTTATACGTAATACCAGTCGGGTATCAATAGGCTTGGAGTCGACCATGGGCAACAAGAGTTTAAAGCAGCCAAACTTGACAATATCAAAAATCCCATTGGAGATAGCGGAGATATAAGCCTTACGATCAACGTCTGAGAGACCTTTGAGCCAGGTCAACTCATATTCATCAATCTTGATATCTTTGGCTTGAATTTTATATTCGTCCGGACCAACAGTGCTGGGATCTTGAGCGTTGGTAAGATGGATGATTGCGTAAGAAGCGACCTTATCGTTAGTGTGAGCGGGATCTGGATCTTCGACAAGTTGAATGACTAGTAGAGGGTCATCTCCAAGGTGTGCATCAATGTAATGAGACTGCACGGTGATGTAGTCTTCGATGGCGGAGAGGTGAGGCTCGGAAGCACCATAAGAAGCATCATTAGGATCCAAAATATAATGGGGTGTTAGCAAAGCACAAGTGCAGGCCAGTAAGTTCACCTAGTCCCAATCTCTAACCCCGGCAGTTCGCCTGTTCCCGTTAAGTTCACCTAGTCCCAATCTCTAACCCCAGTAAATTCGGCGTAACCCCAATCTCTATAGTTCGGTGTAAACCCACACCCACTCACCCCACTCTCCTTTGAGCTCGTCACTCTCACCCCCGCCAATCTAAGCTGCTTTGATCCGCACACGCCGCTAGTCTTTGAGTTTACTCTAAACCCCCCAGTAAGTTCTCCTGGTCCCAGTAAGTTCATCTGGTCACTATATTCACCTAGTCCCAATCTCAAACCCCAGTAAGTTCACAGTTACAGTGCGCGTGTAGACGCCGGGAGGGGGCTTATCGGTATTGCGCAGCACGTGTGGGGTAGGGTGGAGTCGTCGAATCAGAAGAGCATATCCTCGGGGTTGCCGATCGACAGAGAGCCACGTCGAGCTGGACGTGACAGAAGACGGGCTTCGCCAAGAGGACGCCGACCTCGCGGGGCGTCTGGCCCTGGCTCTTGGTGATCGTTTGGCGTCGGCGGGCCTTAAGGGATACAGGTTGCAGGAGCCTCGGTGACAACGACACGATCGATCATGTATCTGGTACCGTTGCAGTGGCCGTGCGACGGGTCGAGGTTGCGAAGACTTTAAGCTCGCGATCAAAGTCAGCATTCCGTTGGTTGACAGGGAGTTCAAAACTCGACTCTTGAGAGCGAGGCGTCGTCTTCCGACCCAACCTAGTCGGCCGAAAAGAACACCGACGCCTCGTCTCCGGGAAAAAAAGGCCGCGGTCATGCGCGCGTTGTCAGCATCGACAACATCGTTTCGACGGGGCGTGAGAATGGCGCGCTGAAAGAGCCGCCGCGGGTCGTGGAAATAGTCTGCGAGGTCGCCGTATACGGCTTGGAGGATCAATGTGTGGCTCGCGGGCCTACATGATCCTCACCCTTAATCGAGGGACAAACAAACAAACAAACAGACAAACAGACAAACATCTGTCGATTAGTAGTTAGGATAAGCATATTGAGCGGGTGGAACTCGAAAAGCCTGAGCGTGCTCGGAAATGAGATGAACGAGAGCACGAGGAAGGTGAAAGTCTGCGAGGCTGAAGTCGTCGAGGAGATGAACAGGAGTGGCATCCGTCGATGGATGGCTAAGGCTCCTATGACACATAGCTGAAGAAGACTGGGATAGCGCTTGGTAAACATGATGATGAAGCGAGTGTGTAAATTTTCCCTCTGGAGGTATAGCCGTCCAGTGGATGCCATGAGCAATACGAAGGGAGTGGAGCGTGGGGTCGCAGAAAGTTATATACTGCTTGGAGAGGTCATACTCGAAGTCAGCAAGCGTACCACCAGCTTGTGTATAAGCGGCAACAGTTGGCGAAGCAATACGAGTAAGGACAGCCTTGAGATTAGTCTTGCGACGAGGTTGAGGGTGATGAGGACCACGGGTGAGACGAAGGACATGCTCGGAATAGAGAGACCGATAGGACGGTAAAAGGGGTAAAGTGTTGGAGGACACTTCAGATGTTGGAGGTGTGGTGACAGAAGCAGCGGGTGCAGAAGCAGCTGGAGCGCATGCGGGAACGGGAGTAGGAGCATGGACAAGAGAAGAAGGAGTCCCCCTCTCGTGTTCAAGGTCGGTGGACATAGCATTCCCCCTCTGCGCCGCATCACCGGGGGTGCTGTGAACAGAGAAGGGCGTGTCGGGTGAAGGTGCGGGTGGGGGGTGTTGTTCATAATCAGGAGGAGATTTAGAAATAAGATGAGGAAAGGTAAGTTTAGAAGAAACACGTACTTGGCCGTTCTCCGGATTAAGGACAACATCAGCTAAGTGGTTAACATGGGGTGTGATTAACAGGTTTATGACATTAGCACCACATAATTAGATATAGCGACGACATCGAGGTTCATATTTATGAAATTCATTAGGCTCCAATGCAGATAACAAACGGAACCTAAAGGTTTGAGGTAATCTTGTTGGGGAACATTACATTGATCCAACAAAACTTGTTGGGGGCTTAGGACTTTATTATAAATACGTTAGAGGGAAACGTTAGGATGGAGATTATACGATTGAACAGCATGTATAACAGCCCACGGGTAGTGTGGTGCCGGATCTGTTAGGGGGTGACCTTTATAGGATGCATTAAGCATGTGCCGGAGTCGTGTAGACGCGGCAGTTGCTATATGACCAACAGCGGCTTCTACTTCACGATTAAAAACATGTAAGTAAGGGGAGAAAGCAGACATATTAATACCATGTTCAACACGAAAGGGAATAGTAACGTGTTGAGATAAGCAGGGTTTAAAAGAATCACATTAAATTTGTTTTAATTGTACATGAACATAAGTGGAGCAAAAGTTGCGAACAAACTCGAGGGCATTACAAAATTCACTAGCATTGGTGGTACGACAAAAGTACACTAAACAAAATTTAGAAATGTGACACTTAAAGACTATGATATGGCGAAAGGATCCCCATTCCGATAGGACAGATACGTAACCACCATCACATGCCCGGGCTTCACCAGGTTGAAAAACTTTTTCGAATGAAGGTTGCTTGGTAAGATGATGTGGATGAGGAAAGCGTTTTTTATGTAAAGTACAATCCACACAAAACTTACGGTAGGGCACATCTGAAGGATGATGTCCCGGACTGGCAATAACCTGAACAGCTTTTATAGCTTGGGGATCACTAGAATGATGTATATTGTGAAAATTGGTAGCACGTCGCTGACCATCTCGAAATGCGAGGGTGCCTCTGGCATGAACTTTTCTGTCGAAGGAAGCATGTTTCTCATGTAGCTGTCTTGGAGTTATGAGAGGAATATGTTTCGATTCTGTAGGAGATGATGTATCTGCGGATGAGATGTTAGAGAGGCAGACGTGAGCCACTGAATCGAGATGAAATAGTGGAAGAAGTTCGTGGTTAGAAGCAATATTATCACAACATTGAAAGATTTTATTCGAGATGTATAACATTGTGATGGAACTCTGGTGTAGTATTAAGGATGTGTCAGTGGGAAATGTGTTTGTGAAAAAGGTCGACCTGTAGTTTTTGGTTAGAGGAGCGTGATCAGGGTCAAAGGATGGTGATAACGTTAATTTACGCAAATCATAGACAATCCGACACAAATGTGTATAAATTACATGATAGGTTCCAGCCGGAATAGCATTAGCGATTATGTCACAGCATAGATCCGGGGACAAAGACAGGAGAAAATTAATTTGGTGCGCTGTGAAGTTATTGGCGCGTGCCAGTTCGCGAGTTGAATAATGCCGAATGCGATCAAGCCGTGGATCATATAGGATCATGTTGGCAAATCCACGAATAGTGGGAGTTGGGGTGTATATAAAATGAACTTTGGCGCCCGTCTTTCTATCGCTAGATGCAATGAAGCCAAG
The DNA here is from genome assembly GCA_029834535.1 of Chrysophaeum taylorii. Lineage (NCBI taxonomy): Eukaryota > Pelagophyceae > Pelagomonadales > Pelagomonadaceae > Chrysophaeum > Chrysophaeum taylorii. The sequence continues at coordinate 73,135 of JAQMWT010000681.1, read as the reverse complement.
GTACCTCCTTTGAGACAGATGCATGTCACTTAAAGCAACAATTTTATCGATGAACTCGAGATGATTTTTCTTTGGATAAAAGATGAAAGAATCGTGAAGCACAGGTGAGGTGTAGGAGACCAATGTTTGCACTAGACGACGGGTGTCTTGAGTTTAATTATGATGGTGATAAGCATGGCATAACCAAAGAAAACCGGCAACAGGATTGAGAGAAGCAGTATTGTCAATTCCTGTATCATGTGTTTGGAATATGTAGGTTTCCCCAAATGCATTTATGTGTGCCTGATATTTAGAAGAGGAGTTATAAATTATGATGTCTCCACCTATGTGTCTTCCACCAGTGATGTAAATGATGGAGGAAGTAGGGATTTATTTAAGAATAACCTGTGAGATGGTTGGTTAGATTCGATAGTTGTAATACGAAAGGACACAGGTAATGTGGTAGAGTTTGGGAACAAGCGTCCCATAATATTATAGAGGAGGACAAAAGCCTCGAGTTCAATAAGAGAAGTCATACCCCAAATGCATTTATGTGTGCCTGATATTTAGGAGAGGAGTTAGAAATTATGATGTCTCCACCTACGTGTCTTCCACCAGTGATGTAAATGATGGAGGAAGTAGAGGATTAATTAAAGAATAACCTGTGAGATGGTTGGTTAGATTCGATAGTTGTAATACGAAAGGACACAGGTAATGTGGTAGAGTTTGGGGACAAGCGTCCCATAATATTATAGAGGAGGACAAAAGCCTCGAGTTCAATAAGAGAAGTCATACAAGAGAGGGGCTTTCTTGAATTCGTTAAGAATCCTAGGCGAAAGTTAGAAATGCCCTCCATTTCATCTTGACTTGGATGTTCGACTGTTTTGTTTGAATGCAAACGGTGAAACAGCATGGTTAATGTCTCTAGCTCCGTTATTGTTAGGCGAACGGATCCTGTGCGACTGAAGTTGCTGTAAGTTTTGGGTATGGAAACAAATGGTACATCCGAGAAGACCTGCGTCCAAGGTTCGTCGATAATTAACTTGCGACTGATGGAGTTGGCGTGATCTGCAATGTCCAGGAAAGAAGTGACTCGCTTATTAGGCCAGGAGAGCAAATATAAAGGGCCAGTATTATATTTGCGAGCAACAAGGATCCATCTTCCTCTGGCTTGATAATCTCCACACAAGTAACATGGAAAGCGATCACTTATATCCACTGTATACTTCATTGTAGAGAAGATAAGATTAGCAGCTCGTATATGATCTTCATACGATGCAGAGTGTGGTGGCGTCATCTCCATAAAAAGAATGAGGGGCTTTAAAAGTTCAAGTACACTTAGAGCACTTGGAAACAAGGAGTCGTCCATATCGCGCTCGAAAGTTGATATGGATCTAACGTTGATTATGTTGCGATTGGTGCATGGAGATGTCAATTCCACTATATCAGTATAATATCTTGCACGTTCAGTGTCCGATGCTCGATGTATATATGTAAGGAACTTAGGTAGTGACGGGAATACTTCGATGGAATTACCAAAACGTCTTCGTAGCATATGCGTAAGATTTTCGTCGCTCTCAACAAGAACTTTAACGTTGATGTTGATTTGCAAGTCATTGGAAGCACAAGCCAAGAAGGCAGGAGTGGACATCCCGGAGCAAAGTAGAGTTACGGTAGGTGCTCGTGAACTAGAAGATGTTGTTACCGTATGGAGCAGGCGTGTATTAACCTTGCGTCATATAGGAGGTGAGAAATGCTTGCGAACATAAGGCAACTATGAATGCATGGACTCCAAAATGGTTTAGAGCCACGGGACGTAAATTACACGTTCGAGAAGGTTGGAATGTAGTTTAAGCATCTCACGTTGTTCGTTAAAAGCACTTAATCTGAACTGTAAGGAGCGTAGTTCCATTTTTCGAGCTTTAGCTTGATGTAATGAATAAATCGGGAGAGTGGGTAGTAAGTTGTTTAATATAAACAAAGTAATCTTGACATTGTCGTCAATCTTACTCTGGATAGATGATTGCCCTTTAAACTCAACCCCGTAAAGGTGTATACCAAGTTTATCTTCTCCCCATTGAGTCATGCTGATGGTGTGCAAATCATGATCATTATGTTCGTTTTGTTTGGGTAGGAAAAGCGCAACGTCTAGCTTTACATATCCAACGTTAGGATGCTTTGGAAGAGCGGGGATGACGGTCTTATTATCATGGCATGAGTGATACTTTGAGTATCAGTAGCCGTCTGGATAGCGGGTGACAAGGACTCGGGTAGTTTAACGACATGTATTGGATCGGCGTAACGTTTAAAGTTAACAACGTGTTGAGAAGCACACGTATCAGCATACCCCGGCGTAGTCATTAAAGGTAAGTTGTACTCATTGTACAATTTAAGCATTGTTGCGTAACAAGCATGTGTAGAACTTTGACCAAACACATACTGTGTCATGAAACTTTGCGTTTGTTCGGAAGGTACCACGACAAGTGTAAAACCATTGTTTAATTTCGGAAGCAACACAGGGGGATCTGTACCATCCTCATTCTCTTCGTTAGGTTGGTTATTGGGGAGCTCGGAGTGCAAAGAAGTTTCCCGAGCTTGACGACGAACGATAGCATTCTGTGCTTTAGCATTTATGTGCTGCAGTAGCGGTTGAGGAATATTATCGATTTCATGATCGTTGATCGATAGAAAAGTATGAAACATCTTTTCTGTTTCAGCAGTCCCCCTCTGCTCCGCATCACTGGGGGACGCTGCAGGAGCAGAAATTTCAACTTGATCCTTTTCTTCTATGACATGAGATTCTTTATCGGTCTCTAAGAAGTTCGAGATGGTGTTGGACATAGTATCGACTCTTGACAAGTATAGATGAACTTGAGTAGCTTCTTCAGGATCGAGAGACTGTGTAGAGGCTTGGGAGGCGGTTGTCCAAAGGGTACTCAGTAAGCTCTTCATTTCTTCCTGTACCATTTTAGAGTCGGTAGAGGGATTGGGATTCGCTTCCTGTAATTTACCAAACAGGTGGCGAAGACGGTCAACTTGATAAGTAGCCCTGTCCATTAGTGACATGTTGGAACGTGAGTTGCGGTTAGTGGATGGTGAGTAGACAGGACGGTCGAAACTGGTGCCTTTGACATTATAATTTGAGGGTGGACGATAGTAGGACGTGTCTCGAGGTGAAATTGTCGATGCTTTATCTTTTGCATTACGAAGCTTACGAGCATTAAAACCAGACTGCCCAGCGACAGTCGAAAACAATGAGTAAGCGTTGTTTAGAGAATCGGAGATTGATGAACAGATATATATATCCATCAGTAATACCTTGGGTGGTTTGGTAGCGGTAGTACCAGGGATATATGGAATCCATGATGCGGGTTTATCCAAGCGTCGGTTAGATGAAAACTTTGTCTCGTTGTATATCTTCAAAAAGAACTCCAATAACGGACGAACATCATTGGGATCAACTAGCTTTAAAACTTCAGGATCGTGAGTCGAGTCGTTCCCCGAGCGTGCTTCGTGAAGTTTACACCAGTCTAATGGGGACTGAGAGTAGCGCTCGTGATCAGCAGGATTAGCGTAAAGACGATAAAGCTCTTCGTGAGCTTCAAGTGCAATTATAGAATCATTAAATTGGATTGAAGCTTCTTCAGCGTTTAGTTGATTTGCCTGTGCTTGGAAAGCAAGGAGTTGTTCGACGAATACATGAGCATACCAATTAACATTTAAGGACATTCGATTAAACTGAGATTTAAGTTCAGTGACATCTGTACAAGATAAAGTTTCATAATAATGGCAAGCTAGAAGTGTTAATGCACGCAATTTGTTAGGGCGTGCAGTAAACGAGTAAATTGTCTTTAACTGCGGCCACATGGCGAGGGCAGGGCGTTCTTGAGATTCCAGGTTAAAGAACGTATACAGGATACCGGCGTAGGTTTCGCAGTGTTTAACCCAATCGGCATTAGAGAAACCTGAGAAGGATATGTTGGTTAGAGATGAATCATGCACAATTGAATTAGGAAATCGGGCATCTAAGAGAGAAAGGACACGCTTAACATCCTCGTTTAATTCGGGTCGAACAAGATTATATGACTCTTGATAGAAAAGTCGTTTGAGATCATTACGTGCATCGACTGATAGTTGATGTGTAGAATTGACGTGCCAAGTCTTGGGATGTGCAGGCAAGGCATCTTCGTTAGGTAGCTGTAATTCATTAGTCTTCAAAGCTTTCCATTGGGCGAAAATGATATCCACTTCATGTTCGAGAAGTTGGTCATATTCTGGGGCATTTCGCGTATACGCGTTGTACGAATCGTAGACGAACAACGCGTCCGCGTATGGGCTTGTCATATGCCTGCGAAGCATTTCTATTTGCAAACTTACTTTCGTCGAATTGTCTTGGAAGCGCAACCCACTGTTGAGTTTATCAACGAGGATTTGTTCCTGCTTGTAGATGTCCGTTGTGGATATTGGCTTTGGTTTTGACATGGCTGTGACCTATTGAAAATAGGTTATAGGAGTGATAAAACAAGTTGACATGTTCGAATGAAGGGTTTCTAACATGCGGAGGGAGGGATGTGTACAGTTCGCTATTTTAAGCGTGAACTTATATACAAGACCAAAAAAATCACTATGCCATTTGAGCATGATGCTTTGAGACTGAAGAATGGATTAGTTATCGAGCAGTCAGTCTTTTGTTGGGGAATGGAAGGAAAAACCCGTACAAGTTTCCGCGGCTTGTGTAGGAAAATTTTAATTTTATTGGCTATGCGAGTGCATATGACCAGTGGCCGACCCAACTCGGTCACAAACCAAATTAACTGGTGGGCAAATACCGTCACACAACAAATATGTACAGTAGACCACCGCCAAACACATTGTCGCGTTGTACTCGTAATCAGGCGCAAACTGATCACTCCATTATACGCACAACACAGCTGGGCTGACACACCTACGCATCTGGGCCCATAACCTGGAGAGATTTGACCCTCTCCGGGTACATGGTAGAGACTGCGTGCAGTCTTAGGCGTTTAAAGACCATTCCGCTTGTCACATGCTACTACACAAGGTAGGGATTTAGGCCCTAACTCCTTAAGGACATTAGGTCCCATAGAAGCGCTCACACTGACAATGAGGAACGAAGCCTCTGTTAATTAAACAGAAAACACCGTACCCGACGGTACGCACCTGGAGGCCTACTCCATGTTGGAAGAGAGCTTCCGACTGTATTCTTTATAGTCATGAATAAGTAATGGCGGAAGGGTAAGGAAGGAAAGAGGGAAAGCCGCATTACGGAGAGAAAACCCTCGAGTGGAGATAGGTGTGAAAGGAGTGAGGTGTTCCAGTGTCGTACACATAATAGTGTAGCGCTCTGGATGACAGATACTATTCTGATTTCAGATAAATCTCTCTCTCTCTGATACTACTCTGAGACTCAGACTTTAGATAAATCACTCTGACCGATACTATTCTGATTTCAGATAAATCTCTCTCTCTCACATAGCTTAGGATTACGTCGGTGATGACGTGGAGTGCGAGAATGTTGTTGACGTTGCGCGGAGCAAAGACACTAACCCGTCCCGGTTGCCGTGTTCTCTCTTACGTGACCCTCGTGCTGCATGGGCGCTATCGCGTGCGCCCCGCGACCAGCGCAAGCTTAACCCGGGGCCTGGGACATCTCGATGTCGGTCCCGACCGTGGGGTGGTCGATCGACGGCGAAGGAGCCGCGGCAGGGGCAGAGGAAGGCGCGGGAGATGACGCCAAGTCGAGCTCGGTGATGAGAGCACCTCGGAGCTCGTCTCGGTTCATCTGGCGCGTCTTACCGTTCTTGTCGCGGATGCTTAGGCGGAGGCCGATGCTTTTGGCCATCGGGAGTAGGTCTTCCTCGAATGCAGAGTTGACGACGGAGACGGTCAGCTCCGGAGCAAGCTGCACACGGGCAGCACGGTGCTGCTCTCGAGCTATTTCCTTGGCCTAGACGCGCTCCTTGCCGGTCTTGCGCTGGCCCGAGGCCCTGGGCCATTGGGCGTTCCTGAACTTCATCTCGAAGGCGGCAATAAACGTGGAGACGTTGAGCGTGCCGACTTTGATCTTATTGATGGGGGGCGCAGCGACCCCGGGGCGGAGCCGAGGCTCAGCTCTTTGCGGAACTTCTCGAGAAGCCATAATTTTATGGCGTGACGGCGGGCAGCGTACTTGACACCTCGGGCGCGATCGTCGTGGATCTCGACCTCGGACTTTGTATCCTTGCGCTTGGAGCCGACGACCGTCGCCACCACCTCGACAAGGCGGTGGCGGAAGTTCATGAGGAGGGAGCACTCATTTACGTGCTGGAAGGTGGTCCTAATATGCTTCGAGATAAACTTCACGAGGTTCGAGTTTGTGTACTCGACGGAGACGTCGTTTATGTGCTTTGCGATGAAGCCCATGGCCCGGAGGATGTCGCGGCGGTCATTGCCAGTGCCATCGCCGTAGTAGCGATAGAGCGCCTGGCCAAGGACCGAAAGCAGCCAAAAGGGCACGCGGGCGAGCTTCCGCGCCTTGCCGTTGACGTAATTGACGATGAGGCAGATGAAGATGCCGAGGGACTGGAAAATGGGGACGACGTCGCCGTCTATGATCCACGAGCGGAAGGGAGCGATCGTGATGGTGAGCTCGTTTTCGTATAAGTTTCAAAGACACAGGAAGCCCGGCAAGTGCCTGCAAGCCCACTCCAGCGCCTCTTGATCATTCCGCGGTGCTTGTCTGCGGCACCTCTCAAAGGCCTCGACTGCCAGCGCCAGCACGTCACCGCGCGTGTCCTCGAAGTCCCAGACGGCGAAGAGAAAGAACGAAATAAACTGGAGCCGCGAGTAGTGGCACTTGATAGTCCGCTTGGTATTGCCACTAAGGCCGCCCGTGTTCCGTTCCGCAGGCGGGGCCGGGGCCAGGGCCGGGGCTTGGGCAGCTGGATCTGGGGTGGAGGCAGCAGGGAGCTCCTCGGCTGAGGCCGGAGTCTCAGCCACCGGCGCCGAAATGCCAGGAGAGGTCTTCGGCTCGTCGTATTCGTCGTCTTCTTCGATTGCATGGCGTTGCTTGTTCATCACCAGCGCGGCCGCGTACATGTTCTCCTCCGTGCTGCAGTCGAGGCGCCGGGATGAGGAGCCGAGGGCTTCGTCCGTCGCCGAATCGTCGCTTTCGGCTCGCTGGTCGTCGACCACGAAGGGCGTATGGAGCGGCTCTTCTTCTTCGTCTTCTTCTTCGTCCTCTACGTCGTCCTCCTCGGGCGGTGCCTCGAGGCCCAGCTCCTGTTGCATGAGCGCCTCGGCGGCCGCCTGGTCGTAGACGCCGCTGGTTTCCTCCTCGACCTCCTCGTCGGACGTGCCGAGGCGGGCCTCCAGCTCGGTAACGCGCTCGGGCTCGGCCAAGATCTTGTCGGCGACGTCGATGCGGTAGTTGAGCTCCACGAACACGGGCGCCCATATCTGCAAGCAGTCGAGCGGGTCGCACAGCGAGGACTCGAGAAGGTGCTTCTGGAGGTGGAAAACGGCGAGGCAGACGATGACGTTCTTGCAGCCCTCGTAGTCGAGAGCGCTGTACAGGTCATGGAGCAAGGCCGGCTCCGGGTCAACGACGACGACGCGGTCCAGGGAAGGGAGGTTGATTTCGACGTGGATCTCCGAGATGGCAACCATTGTGATGTTCTTGAGATCCTTCAACGAGCTGGACATGGCCTCGAGCGATGGCAGCACTATCCAGTCGCGGAGCCGGGCCGGCCCCTTCGTTGGGTCGCGCTTCGTGAAGGTCTGGCAGCCGAAGATGTCCATGCCGCTCGTGTCGAGGCGCATGGTTGCCGCGCTGATGGATCAGGTATTATACTTGTTGAAGAAGGCCTTGATGCAGGTCGTGAAGTTGGGCGCGTTGGCGGGCTCCATCGCCGGCTGCCGATTCGGGTCGCTCGACCGCTGGCACTCGCAGCCGGGGTCGGTGGGGATCGGCCAGGCGAGCATGGTGGTGCTGTAAATCGAGCGAGTGAACGGCGACAGGGTGGCGCTCGAACTGGAGGAACACCATGATATCAAAGATGATCATGATGCCGGCAGCGCTGCCGGCGCAAGCGCCGAGAAAGCTGAGCCATTGTGGCGCTCGAACTGGAGGAACGCCTTGTTATCAAAGATGATCATGATGCCGGCAGCGCTGCCGCCGCAAGCGCCGAGAAAGTTGGGCCATCGTTGTTCGATGCGCCCGGCGATGGCTTTCTTCCACTGGCGTACCGTTTGGTAGCTCGAGATGATGCCGCATGCGGAGAAGAACCCCTGGGCTGTCTGGCTTAGGTGGCCGGAGAAGATGGCCATCATGCTTATGAGGAAGGCAAAATGTGTGACAAGGCGGCCGCCGCTGTTGATCGTGACATTTATGGCGAAAAGTGTCATGATGCGGAGGTCGAGCTTCGTCCGAATCTGGGCGAGGGCCGACTGGAAGGATGAGAAAAGAACCTCGGGGTACCTATACTCCCCCGCCAAAGGGCCCTTGTCGAACTTATTGTATTCGAGGCGGATGCTCTCGGCCCGCCTCCGGATCGCGGACTCTATTCGCTTGACGATTTTGCCCCGCGCCTTCGAGGTGACAGAGGCCGAGCGCACAGCGAGGACGGTTGCGACGTCCTCGCCGAGCCCGCGGACTATGGACATGGCTTCGCTCAGGTCGAAGGTGCGGGGCATGCCGAGGTTGTCGACATAGTTTTCGACGGCTGTCTTGGGTGCGCAGGAGAGGCCGGTCGTGATCGCCTTCAGCCCTGCTATTACCTGGAAACACACAATCTCTCGAGGAGCCTCCTTCCTGGCTCTAGCTGCGCCACCTCCTGCTCAAGCTCCCTTTTCTGCGCAACAGCCATAGCGGACTCAATGCGGGCGAAGTCTCGGGTAGCGAGGTAGTCGCCGTAGTGGGCAACCGCGGTGTCGATGACCGCGTTGAGATGACGCCGCTTCTCGTCGATCTGGGCTCGTTGCGCGGCGATCTGGGCTTGCTTCTCATCGATCTGGGCTTGCTGCGCAGCGATCTGGGCTTGCTTCTCGTCGAACTGCGCTTGCTTCTCGTCGAACTGGGCTTGCTTCTCGTCGATCTGGGCTCGCTGCGTGGCGATCTGGGCTCGCTGCTTGTTGATCATGGCGGCTTGATGACGACGACCACGCGCTGCTTGTCGATGGTGGCGTCGCGTTCCTCGTAGGCGGCGATGTTGGACCACGCTTCGAAGAGCTGATTGCGCAAGTCGACAAAGGTTGCCTCGGCATCGGAGAGCGCCGTTTGAGTCTCGGAGTGCTCATTTTTGACATGTTATAGATCTGCGGTCAGGCACTCGATAGCGTCCTTCAGGAGCTGGTTCTCCCTGACCAGGCGCGATACCTCGCCGGTAGGGATCTTGCCCATCTTGAGAACGGCGTTGGGGTCGCGAGCAGGCGCCGGCGCCGGTGCATCCTTCTGCGGTCCCTTGGCCGGCGTCGGGTGCGCGGGCCGTTTCTCTCCCGGCATTGCCGTTGGCGGAAGATCTTCCTCCATCGGCGCCGGAGAGCCGGTGCTGGTAGAGGACGACGTCGGGGAGTCCGGAGCGTCTGGTTCTCCGGTCGCCGCCGACCCCCCAGGGCGGCGGGTTGGAATAGTCCCAGAGGTGGCAGCCGCGCGGGTGGTGTTCCTTCAATCCGATGGACTGTAGTACGTTCCGGAAATTGTGTCGCGACAACTCCTGGGACTCCACTCTCCGCTTCGAGCACAACTGGGAACAATTGCTGAACCAGCTCCCGCATCGCCGCCTCAATCAGCTTCTGTTTGAGACGAACCACGCGTATGAGCGCCAATCGCATGTGTTTGACGCCAGGCTGCTCTCCTTCATGCACAGGTACACCCAAGACCACCCTGAGCCCGGAGACCTCGCTCACGTCACCTCCAACGTCTGCCCGGAGGTCATACATGGCGGTCGTGTCTTCCGCCTTTTGCCAAGTTTTCTCGAAGCATACCGCAAAATGCTGAACTCGATCGGTGCCACCATCCCGTTGGTTTCGCACCTTAACCGATATCACCCTTTCTTTCGACCCGAGGAGTACTACACTCCCTCTGACTTGAACCTGGCTGCTGATGGGCTTCTCAATGGCCTCATTTCACACCTGACGCCCAAGAATCCTGCTCGCGGGCACATAAGTATCTTGCAGTCTATCAAGTCCATAGCGGCGTCCAATGCGCCGGCTATTCAACGGCTCGCGGCGACGGTCAAGCTCCTCGAAGCCCATATCCCAGCTAACATGACACAGCTCGTGCGCAACGTCAAGCACCATGCGCTCACGCATGACCCTCGCACAATTGACATTGTTCACCACGTCGGCTTCTTTCTAAACATCCTCAAGCTGATGGAGTCCTTCGAACCAGCTCAACGCCTCACTGAAGCCCAGATCGTCCAGCACATCGACACCGTCATTCTCAATACCCACTACCCCCCCAACATTATCGAAGATCCGCACGCTCACCCATGGCATCGATCCATCGCTCGCATGTACCAGGAGCTCACGTGCCCGGGTACATACCACGATCATCCGTTCGTGCGGGGCGGGTCCGTCTCCCGGATCTACGACACGCTCCTTACGCTGTCTCGTCGGACCAATCACGCGACCCCAACCGCACCTCACCCCAACCTCAAGGCTCGCACTCTCGCGGATTATTCGGATCGTGCCTCCATCTCGCCGCATCAGGCGCATCTTACGTTCGGGGGACCGGAGTCTCCCTCGGATGGTTCAGCTAGTGATCACGCTGACGACCACGAGGCGCACCCCGCCATCCAAGATGAAGATGAGGAAGAAGCCCAGATCAGCGATTTCCTGCAGGATGCCTTGGCGACTCTCGTTGATGACGGGTCTGACCACGAGCTGCATTACGGGAACGCCAAGCATCAACGCAAGCCGACCCGTCGTCCCCATCGCGGCTCCGACAAGCCCCGGTCCACGTCTACGTTCGACAATCGGGTCATCCCTGGCTTGACCCCTCGTCGTCCCCCAAAACGACCGCCCGACGCTCCGCATGTCCGCAAGCAGCTTCTCCACCCGTATCTGCGTCAAGACCAACCTAGCAAACCCGAAGACCCCCCACGCAACCCGGGTGCCTTCGGCCTCGCGCCAAACCCCCGGAGCGGTATTCCCACAAACACCGTCGTATCCGTGGTGGCGCCCCATCCGATCTCGCGCCGCAAACCCCGCACTCGAGCAGCCTTCCGTCTGACGTTGTCTCCATAATCATACAGAAAGCCCAGAAAGTCTCGGCCCTCCTCAAAAAGCCCCAGTGTGATCGTCGCGATCAACTCATCGAGACCATCCTCCAGGAAGTCCGAGCTGTTGCGGGTGGCAGCAAAGGGAAAGTCAATACGGCCGTGTCTTACCTCCTCCAATTAACCCGCGAATTCGACGAAGAATCGCTCGACACGGAGGCCGCCGTGGATGCCTTCATTGCAGCCGAAGAGCCGGATGACGATGTCGACGGAGCTGACGGCCCGTCAAACCCCTGAGCACTGCGCGGGCGGCTCGTACACGCAGTGTGCTCGTCTCACGAGCCCACACCTTTTTGGCTTCTCCTCCCGTATACGCCTCTTCCGCTGCCAGTAGTTCTTCCCGCAGCTCCCTACCTCCTCATCCCTAGGTTCCCCTACTAGCTCTCTCCTGTACTCCTTCACCACTCCCCATCCCCTCGAAATGTCCCTCAACGGCATACCCTTTTCGTGCTTCTCCTCATCCTCCGCCGACCCTGTGTCGCTTAAGCACGACCGCGCTCCCAAGACAAAGCTCGTCGCCATTTCGGATACGGTGCCACCTTCAACTTCGGCCACTCGTCGTCACCTCTCGTCATCGAGGGGTCCCACGTCGACGTTACCCCTGTCAAGATCTCACAGGGCCCCACGTCGGTCATGGCCACCAAGATTGCACTTTCCTTACTCGTGGTTGCAGACGCTCGCAATCCCGACACAGGCTTTGTGTATCTCGCGCCGGCCCTCCTGTTGGATGACTTTCGAGAGGATCTCTTTCTCCTCTCATCGGCAGTTGGTCACTTGTTCAACGCGATCATTTTCGACGCGCCCCTTCCGCACGTTCCATACGGGACCCCCAAGTCGCCCGGACTTGCCGCTCTCCCGCTGGACTATCGCGAAATCGACGCCGCCGCCGCTGTCTTCACGTGTGAGAAAACGTTCAACGGGCTCATCCAGCTCCCCTTGCGCCACTCTCACGAGTTTAAGACCCCGCGGTCCCTCCTCACGCACGACACCTTTTCGCTGTCTCGTGATCTCGGCCACATTCAAGCCGTCGACCCCAATCTGCGCAAACTGGCCCGCTCGGACTTACCCGCCGTTATACTGACGCAACAGTCCTCGGGCGCGCTGCACATGATACTCTCCATGTCGGCCTCCGGCGAGTTTCGCGGCACGCCTCAGCCCCGCACCCTCGCGCTCGTGTGCACCGGTGTCTCGACTGAAGGCTCTTCTCTGTTCCGCAACAACCGCATCTTCGCCGCCAACTTCCGCGTTGTGTTCGTATGCGAAAAACAACCATCCCTCTTGCAACTGGCTCGTCAGCGTTTTGGCCCAGACATTGTCACGTGCTCCGATGCTACACTCATTCCGCGTCTGGTGACTTGTGGTCAGCTCAAAGTCGCTGCTGACGTTGTCATGTACTCCGCCGAATGCACCTCGGAGTCGACACTCAAGGATCTCAACAGTTATCCTGACGCCCGCTTGGCCTGGATGTTCCGCTCCGATTTGCGATTTCGCATCGCCCTGGCCCTCCATGCCACGTGCATTCTCGAAGAGATGACCCCTCCCTCAGAGACGAATCATGGGCACCACCAACACGTCCTCGCTCAAGCCCGCAATTTTGGTTTCTATTCCTCTGCAGCCATTTGCGACGCTGCTTCCGTGGGCGCCCCCGTCTCTAAGATTCGATGGTTCGTGATTCACAGCACAGCTCCGCTTTCACCTCTGGACCTTCCCCGCATGTCGGGACTGTCCTCCTCGATAACGCCGCAGCAAAATTTCCTTCTCTCGGGTCCCGCTGTTCCCCGCTCGCTGGTCATTCCCCGCGCCGGCTTCGCGTTCCGAGATGCCCGCTTGCCGTGGATTTCGACTCTGACCCCACCGCGCCACGCGTTCTTCGCAGCCCAGAGGACCCATCGATACCCAGATGATGCCGTCGCATCACACATGCCAACCATTTGGTCTCCCACACTATTCCTCTCTTGCGGTGTCACGCGCCCCACGCTTCTGACACAGGGGGTGAAACCAAACAACAGAGACGGTCCACAGTCACCATCACCCTGGGACTGGACAAGGACTTACGCTCTCTGCCTGCAATAATGCAAGCATCGTGCCGGCTCTCGCATCTAGCTCAGAAAACGTGGATATTACTCCGGGAAACGTTCTCGGACGCTGGAATCAACGCTGGTTTCTTCGTTGTACGCGCCTCGCACGATCCGCTCGAGTTCACCACCGCGGAAGTCAGTCACCTCCGACCGGACGCCCTGGTTACTCTCGGCTTCTTCACAGGCGGACAACCGACCCTCGAGCAGCAACGAAAGCCCACTGGCCGACACACGCGAAATGCCTATGGTGCGCCATTTAAGCTATGTGGTCATGCCGTATCAGGATTCGATGCACATCAAGGCCACCTTGTTGCTGCATTTGCATGTCGACCAATGCTCCCCGAGATGGACAGGCACTCATCAGAACTTAGTCTCCGAGTAGCAGAACTGATCAACTTGCAGAACCCCCAGGCTTTCTCGCTCAACTACCAACAGGAGACCATCGCCGTTCCCGACCCACGCAACACGCTGTATCCCCAGACGCGCATGTCTCTGGCTCATCGTGACGGGCATTACGAGCTACCCCAGAAGCAGACCACGCTAGGTCTACGCACCTGCCTGCCTTCTGGACCCGCACGTACGCTCACCTCCGACGGCAGATATATATATATATTATATTGGTACGCATGAGCTCTCATCAATACCGCTACGTCACACCTGAGGAAACCGCACGGCACGTATCTGCGCTCCGGACGACGCAGCACTGCACGAGCGATGGCGTAAGATGCCACCCAGACAGGTCTTCAAGGAGCAGGCATCCATGATCGCCCCCCCGCAGCTCTTGGCGCTTTACTTGTCGCTCCATCGTGTAGCGACTAAACACTTCGCGTCATGTGATATCACTGACATTGCGACCGCGCAACCCACCGGTGTCCAAGGTCCAAGACGCAGACACACTGCTATGCAGTGTCGACGTCACAGCGGCATGTGCAGATCAGTCCGGATCGCCATTTAGGGCTCTCACAGCCACTCTGCGCTAGCTGCCATGGTTAAGCATCAAAAGAAGCGGCGACCTAAGCAAAAGCCTGATTACAGGATCAAGGCGGTTCGGTTCTCAACGGCAGCAGCAAAGACCAAAACAGCGGACTCCATCCCGACGTCAGCATGCCCCCCCGAGTTGCCTCCAGCGCATCATGGCTTTCCCGCCAAGCTTTTCAAAGTCAGTTGGTACAGGTCCATCTTCCTGCACTCACCTGATATGATGGAACGCAACATCCGAGCCAACCCCAACGTCTGCAACCTACAGCCCGGTGATTCTCGGTACCTGAGATTTCTAGTCCCAGACGACAGGATGGCCAAGTATCTGGACAACCTACCGTGGACCAAAAATCTCGAGACGTACACTCCAAATGAGCTTTCCTTTATCTTTGGCAGAGTTCTCGCTCTGGGTGTCGCCGAGTCGACGATCCACTCGGTGTACCGTCATTACCCTCACCTCTACGTGATGGTGTGTGTGAAATGCGACTTTGGCGTTGTACACCCCGCTAACCGCCAAGACGCCAAGACCGCCCTCGCTGCAATCCTCTGTGGTGTGAACCTGTTGAAAATCAGGTACGACATACGAGTGCGAGTAGTGCTCGCTGACGCGGCCAAACAGGTCCAGGCCACCGAGCTGAACAACATGAAGACCGAGCTCTCCCTGCAAATTGAGACGCTTGGACGATATCAGCTGCACTATGGCAGTCCAGCAGAGCATTTCATGGGTCGTCTCACCAAACGCGCCACCATGGCACAGGACGGCCTGAGCGGCAAGACGGTCGAGGGTCACCAAATCGACCCGTCAACTTACTGGGTGTTCTCGAGCTTGTTCTACAGCACCGTGCACAACAATACAGGGTCGCGACTCCTTTCCCGTCGTGAACATGTTGACCACACGCCCCACCAGGTGCTGTCCCCACGACAAGAGGAAATGAGCTCCCAGCTCTACCCCTTTGGCTCGTGGGTGTTGATCAACCCACACCATCGCAACAAGCGCGAACCCAAGACCGTGCGCGGCATATAGCTTGGAAGCGCCGACATGCTCCCACTGCATGCGCTGCATATCGCCAATCACCGCGAGTCGCTCATCCAACTGTTGACACTGGTGACATTATCACCACTGGGCAGTTCCAAGCCGAGGACCTCCGCCCCGACTGGCGTGCATACCGCACCCAGCAACTGGTGAACCAAGCCACCAACGCCAACCGCTCCCTGCAAGATCCACGCGTCATACCCAACACCGCGCAAGAAGCATCCAGCCAATTCCGCCAGAGTCTCTCCCGGCGATAGCACCCTCGCTGCGATTGCCCGGCTGCTGGCCTGTCCCCGACGACACCGCTCCGCCAGAAGACGACGATGACCACCAGTCGTCCGAGTCCGAGTCCGATGCCGAATCCCCGACACCGCCTCCCTGACGCAGCACGCGAAACCTCAAAATGCCGCCGACAAACCCAACCCCACACCCACCAGCCCGACGCACCCCGCCTCGTCGCCTCCCCGGAGTTCGCCGCCGCCAAGTCTCCCCGACTCCGGCACCACCGAACGCACCCGACGCTCCCCTGTCCCGTTCGCCCACGGTCGCCAACTCCTCCGCTCCGAGTGCAACGCCGCCCCCAGATGTTGCCGACGACGCCCTTGGCCCTACTCGGTCCCAACGTCGTCCTCGTACCGTGTACCACCGTACCCCCCAAACTCGCGACGTCATCGAAGTCCTATGGCACGGTGCCGATTGGCACGATAGTTGGGCAGATGCCCTCATCGCCCCCAACCAACGCGGCAAAACCCCGCTCAAACACGCGAACGGTACCCCCATACCTCCGGAGGACACTCGCGTGATCGTCGATCTCCAAGACCCGCACCGCACCCGGTACACCAAGCACCTCTCCCCGTGTAATCGTGGTGACACCTGGCGGTACAAAGGCACCTCCACCACCCGCTCCCGCTCGAAGTCGCTCGCGCACCTCGCAGCGCAATCAATAATGGACACCATCGCTGCCACTCACCCGACATTGGTCGCCTCGTGCGTCGACACCAGCGACGACCCTGCCGTCGACGACGCGTACGAAAGCCTCTAGAGTCATGCCGTACGCCTCGAGGGGGTGGATTTCTCCCCAACTGCGCACACCAACGCAGAACACCCACAAGAAGCAGAAGAATATACCGAAGCGTTCACAAGGTTCAAGCAACAACCATACGCCAACGCCCGCAACACGACAGAGTTCAGCGAGCTTGGAGGAGCTGCCTCGGACCTAAGGCACGCTATCGATAACCAACTTGTAAAACCGGATCTCAACTCCGCCAACGGCTCCAATATGGTTGAGCAGCTAGTTGCCCTCATTCACCCCGAGCGCACCATGCTACGTCGCACACACCCTGCGAGAGTTCAACTCGAACTCGAATCCAAGGGACTATACTAGAGAACAGCAATTTCAACTGTGTTACCCTTCAGCAGAGCGTGAGAACAGTGGTAGTCTGTCCTCGAATCTGTCTCCTGGAACGAGGACAGCCGGTGTGAATAACACAGCGTTTTCTTGAATCAAAAGGTGCTAAAGTTAAGGGAACTAGCCCTAGAATAGGGGGTACTAACCCTAATTCGGATTTTCTATCTCTACGCCCTCACAGATCGAACTCGGTGAGCGAAATCTGGATCAAACTAAGCAGGAAGCGTCTTACCATCGACAAGAACATAGAGAGTGTTATGGACAGAGTCGTACGGTGGAAGAGTAGCAGAAAGAGTAACTGAAAGAGCAACTTGACGAGATGGCGGTGAAGAGGAGGTTGAGTGAACACCGTAGGCGTTTTTGAACTTGTGAAATAAATTGCGTGGTAGGAGCTTCGAAAAATGATCAGCGACCTGGTAGTGAGTAGGACACCAGAGAGGACGAATGACCGAGTTGGCTTGGTAGTCACGAATGCGAAATTCTCGTAAATTGATATGACGAGAAGGAGCACTGACTTTAGGGTGATTAGCGACATGTAATGCGCTAGCGTTATCAATAAGCAGGGGAATAGCGTGAGCTTGATCACACGAAAATAAATAAGGGTGGGAGGAGAATAGCTGGTGAAACCAGTGACATTCATCGGCGGCTGCGCTGGCGGCGATGAGTTCAGCTTCCATGGTGCTTTTGGCAGTAAGAGTTTGGCGTTTGCTAGACCAGAATACGAGACTGCCAAAGACGAAGATACATGCACCAGAATTGGATCGCAAGCGAGGGTCAGAACGGTCAGCAAAACTTGCATCAGTAAAACAAATAATGGGTGAACGAAGGTGATGCAGTTCAGAATAGCGGCTGATCAGATGCTGAATAAAGGGCGTAATAGAGGGGCTGTCGGATGAATAGTCGAGTGAATCATTCGGAGTACCCTTTAAGTAGCGAAGTAAAACATACAAGTGCAGAAGATGGGTCTGATCTGGGTTGTGCATGCCCTTGCAGCATTTGTTGCACAAAGTGGTGATGTCAGGCGACATGTGACAGACAAGTAAATGCTAGTGCCACAGTAGTGAGGAAGATGTTGGCGTAATACGTCTAAGGTAGGAGCCAAGTCTGAGATAAGTTTACAGATGGTTTTTGAATGAGGATGTCCGAATAGGGGACGTCCATATTATGTAGGTTGAGCTTATGCTCAGCAAGCATCTTGGTGATCTTCGCTGCTACATTCATAGTGAGATGACCAGCGGAGACATTGTAGTGGACATCGATACCAAGGAAGGATCTGATGTTGTCATGCCATGTACCTTTGCCATATTCCTTCTCCAGAGCAGTGCGAAGAGATGTAATTTTGGCAGTGTTGGTACCAGTGATCAATAGGTCATCGACCGAAACGGATAGTTGAACACATTTGTTGATATATCGATCTCAAATTATATAGAGGCAAGTGTCGACTTGTGAGCGTTCGAACTCATGTTGTCGAAGAAACGAGTCGAGTTTGATATTCCACAACAAAGCTGACTGTTCGAGGCCATAGCGAGCCTTGACGAGTCGGAGAGCGAGCTTCGACTCTGGGTGGTTTTTCTGTGTCTACTGGATAAGATTTTGCGAGACACGTATTCCTCGAGGTAAGTCAATCCACACCGGGCGATCGAGTGCCGATTGGATAAATGCCTGCGGAATGTCCGCGTGTGCGACCGGGAGTTTGTGCTTCACAGCGATGGCGAGCAATAACCGGTTGGTGGCGAGCATTGCGGTTGGTGAGGATGTGGCATAAAAGTCAATGCCTACACGTGCCAGGAAACCTCGGGCAACTATACGAGCTTTGTAGCGGTCTGGGGTGCCACCAGCAAAATACTTGATATTCAGCACGAGTTTCGTCGAGATAGACGAACGGTCTGGCGGTAAAGGTTCAAGCTCAGATACACCGCTGGAACACAGGTCTTCTATTTCTTTGCGAATCGAAGCGATATGCTTTAACTTATCTTCTTCGCTGAGTCCTTTGAGTTCGACAATCTTCTCAAGCTCATAGACAATATCTTCAGCAGTCACGAGTTGCAACACGACGTGATCGATGTGCTGCAAGTCATAGTCCATGGCTTCTTGGGGAATATCTTGATTCGGATCACTTTGACTTAGGAAGAGGTGTCCGAGTTCGCCAGAATCATGCATGAAGGCATGCCTGTAACGAGAAGCTAAGTGGTAGTGCTGATGCACGGAGATGTCCCACATAAGGGAGGAGCCCATACAACAGAATTCTTGGTTCCATTGACGCGCATAGTACTCTGCCGGTGACAGTTCGTCGTGGCACACATAGTTCTCGAGAACAGAGTTGTCGTTTTCCAGGTGGTCGACCGATACAAATGAATGGTACGGCTGCCTTGGGAAGTCGACACACACGAGGTCTGCGTCGGTTTCTCTCTGCAGATCCAGTGCAGTGCCGCCCATGATACCATAGTCTTGTGTGGTATTTGCTAGGAGACATCCTTTCGGGACATCATTTGGCGGCTTAGCATCTCTTCTAATGTTGAGATCAGATGCGATGCTAACAGCTTGGCCCTGGTGCAGAGCGCTGACACTGATGAGGAACATCAATGTGCTGGACATGTTGGCTGTGGCGCGAGCCGTGGATTGCTCCTGCTGGTATTTCCAGTTGCGACCATACTCTGAAGCGATAATGCGTCTGGTGAAAAGTTTTCCATCGTCGACACGTTTCACGATATAGAGTTGATCTTTAGGGATGCGGAATCCGCGCTCGTCCTTGAGATCTGCTTTGAGTTTGTCGCTTTGGTTGCGATGCACGAGAACTGGAGTAAAACCTGAATCGTCGAGAACAACCTCTAATCGGTCATTTCGTTTGGGCATCGGAATGCTACCAT
This sequence comes from Chrysophaeum taylorii, assembly GCA_029834535.1. NCBI lineage: Eukaryota > Pelagophyceae > Pelagomonadales > Pelagomonadaceae > Chrysophaeum > Chrysophaeum taylorii. Next base: position 53,513 of record JAQMWT010000681.1, on the reverse strand, counting down.
CCGGCGGGGGCGGCCGGTCGAGGAACGAAAAATTCTGTTCGGGTGTCTCGTCGCTGACGGGAATTGGATCGGCAGCGGGAGTTGGATCCGGTTCTTTGTGCTCGTCGTCATCTTCCGGTTTATCCTCATGGTCGTCATCTTGAGTCTCGCCCTCATCTGTCGATTCCTGTCTAGCTTCCGGCATTTGCTATTCGCTTATAGCTGGTAGCGGGTCCTCTTGTCGTGCCTCTGTTGGGATCTGTGCGAGTGCTTTGATCCGTTCGATCTCCTTGTTGCGGTTGACTGGCATGTATGCGTCAACGTGAAAGTCGTTAGAGGTGACGATTTTTCCATATCGCCCTTGATGTACAAGCAGGATAGAGCTGTGAACATCACGGATAAATCGGTCCGTGCCGGGGAGGTTCGGGAGATAATTGTTACTATGGAAGTAGGAGGCGGAGACGCTGGAGGGTTCCAGCTTGTGACTTTGAGGGTAGACAAAGGTGGCAGGCTCACCAAAGGGAAGGAGCTTCAAGAGCGGTGCCATGGGTGACATGATGCGCCGGGGGACGGTGCATGCCATGTTTGTGCGCGAGGGCAGTCCATGAGAGCGCTGGTTGTCGGCTTGGATCTTATGCAGTAGCGCAATTGGGTGATAATACTCAGCGGCAATAGACTTTCCTTCGATGCGTACACTGCGAAGGTCGAGGAGGCGAACTACAATGCCTCGGGTGTTTTCCTTGATTATGTTTTCCGCGAAATTCCGCTGGTGGAGGTGGTGACCAAGGATTTGAAACTGGATGCCAAGTTGCACCTTGAGCGGGTGGAAAGCTTCGGAGAGGAAAGTCGAGAATGCATCAGACGAGATGATTTTCACATTGACATCGAATTCGACCTTAATCACATTGACCACATAGAGGATGCCGGCCAGAACATCCTGTGCGTCTAATTTCCGCAGGAAATAGACCCATTTGTGTGCTGAGATAATACACACAAAGTGCATGATGTAGCGAAATCCGCCGTAGCACTTGCTGATGCTCGGGTATGATACATCCATGTGGAGGTGTTGGCCAGGAGCATAGGCCAGTTCATCCTGTGACCAGGAATTGTTCTTGTGACTGAAGCTTACATGCGATTGGCAGCGCTTGCATTCACTGCAGTCTTGCAGATACCGATCATCACCTGGGCGGAGATTCGTTACATTGGCGGCAATCGTGCGGCGAAGAATCTCTGGTTGCTGGTGGTGTATGCGGTGCCAGCGAGTGACCAAATGCACTCTTTTGGCGTGCTGAATGGTGCCGGGCTTGTGCAAGGGAGGCAGAGCGGCAGTCGAAGCGCTAGGTGGGCTGGGTCGCTTGTCGACTCGGATTTTAGCAACGGTTGCCTCTGCAAGAAGCGTCTCGATATTTTTCGATTTGCTTGGTTTGCGGATTGCATAATGGTGAGCATCTGCTATGGCAATGAAGAGGGAGGTGAGGTTGAGGTCCACCTCGGCTAAGAGACGGCTGGTGATGCTCATGAAGAAGTCTGCAAACTGGGTGATGTCTCCTGGGCTGGGGATGCCATTGCGTATTGTTGCCCATTCGATGTGCGTATTGTTGCCCATTCGATGTGAAAGTTCACGTGGTGGTGCGATTCGTGGAGTGCGAGAACAGCGCTGTACTTTGCCTGCAGCATATTGTGCGGGACGGCGTTGGCCAGTGCCTTAAACGCGAAGTACGGCGGGTGCTGTTGGAACAGACGGAGCAGTTCCGGGTCCGAGTGGTGTCCAAACTTTGCGATTTCGTTGAGGGTCGCATAGCGGATGTGGTCTGGAGAGGTCAGCAGCAAGGCGTTGGAGTAGCTCGTGTTGGTTGTGTACGAGCCAGTGACCGAGTAACACTTGGTGCTTTTCTGAAGCGTGTCTCCGATGTGGCCGACATAGTCCGCGTAAGTGGGACGTGCTTTGGACATTATGAGTCTCTTGGGGTCATCGAGAGTAATTCGTCCTCGTGGGTCGATCGCGGCAAAGCCAGGATGCGAACGATTCATATTCAAATATATCATATTTAGTGGACCCAAGTGGACGGGCGCGAGCAGCGGTGAGCGGCGGCCAAGGAGGTGGTGTAGGCGACGACCAGAAAGGCGGTGCCCTTGGGAACATCCAGGGAACAGCCTGCGTTGGGGAGAAGACTGCGGGTTGATGGGAACAGTCCAATATCTGAGGGGGGCTGGAATGTAGGGTGAGGGAGGCGCGCGGGAAGTAGCTACATGCGACGGCAGTAGCGGCGGTGCGGGTGATGCCTCCATCCAAATGGCAAGCACATTGAGACTCTGAGGCATAAAAACAGCGGATGGTGTTCCAAGCGGCGAGAGTGGGGTGTTGCGACAAATGGTTGTGCAGTAATGTGAAAACCAGAAGGTGGGAAATGGACGCCATGGTGGCGTAGGGGGTGCCGTCGGCATCTAGACCGAGATCCGTGAAGGGCTTGGTGAAGCGTGCGAGCATTTGGCAGATGCGGGCATTTTCGGAAATCGAGAGTTTAGAGGCGTTGGCGGGCGCGTAGGAAAAAGTGGCCTTGTGTTGGTAGTAGGTCAAGGTGGAGCGGGGCACGGTGCCACGAAGGGCGGGGTTGGCGATCCAGAGATCGTCGGGGATAGTGTTGCTGGGGCCCAGAAAGGGAACCATGCTCGGAGGAGATGTTAACCATGGAGAAGCGCTTTTCTCGAGGTTGTACTCGGTGAGCGGGTGCCGGGCATAGACAGCGAGATAGCGGGTCTTGCTGATGACGTCACCAAAAGCGGAGGCATTGTAGACACCGGAGTGTCGGAAGTAGCCTAAGCGCTGATAGCATTTGGCGAGTTGGGTGTACTCGTGATGAGTTCGGGGGTTTGGAGGGACGTTCTCGACAATGGCGTAGGTCGGGAGCGTGCAGCGAACAAAGCGGATTTGTTCTGTGACAAAAAGGTCGGCTGTCACCGGAGTGGCGTAGCCGTCATATTCTTTCATTACACTCAAATGTTGACATGGCAGTGTGAAAACCGCTAAGTCAAAATGAGGTAGTCTGATTTTGCCGGTTTGTAAAGCGGCATTGAGCTTCCTGAGGTCCGCATAATGCTGAGCATGCGGGAAGAGTTGTTGCGCGCGAGCGCGCATAATAGGGTGAATTTCGCAGGTGACCACGACAGTAATACGGTTGTCGAAGCGTTTGCGAAAAGAGGTAAAACCTTCTTGGTGAAGTCCACCTGCGATAATAGCTGTTTTTAGCGGAGGGGGTTGTGCTTGCACAGATAGATCCGCTGTGGTAGTAAACGCGTATTGGCCGACGGTACGCGGGAGGCGAATGAGGTCAGATAAAAAGATGGAGTGATGCTGGAGCTTAGCGAAATCTAACATGTGAGATTGCGAGCGTGTCTTTGCAACATGCTGTGTGATGTTTGCGATTTCATCCTTGAGTGACATTCGTGTTCCAGTGTGGAAACTAACCACAGCGCGGAATGTTTGCTTTGGATGAGACGGCAGGGACAACAGGCCATTTGTTTGGCGATTGGCGAGAACTATAGCTGTTTTTCCTATAAGCGTCTTATAGTCGTGGGGATCCGCGGTCGACGTGTTCATAAGCTCGTAGAGGTATGGTTCGTGCGGCAATGGCGGGTCGGTTGCTTGGACGTTCAGAGCTTTAAGCTGAGATGTCGCGATAACCTGCAGACCTTTTCGGAATTGCGGGACGACCAGAAATACGAGATATAAAGCGTAACCGGTGGATTCTTTGACGTCCTTTGAGGAGAGACCTGCGGCCTGCAAGTACAACGGTTTAACACCGATGAAATGGCTGGTCAAGGTGCCTCTTCCCATGCGTATGGTGTGTTCGGGAATCCGGCGTATGGACTCGGGAACAAAGTGTCGAATTGTGCGTGTGAAGCAAAAAGATGCGCCACCGTCAATCAATGAAGTTTCAGTGCCGGGTCCATTGCATCCGTGCAGCGAGTTAGTCTTCTTTGAGGTCTTGCCTGGAGTGTAAGTTGCACAAAGAAAATCTGCGACTCTGGGTGAGATGGTTGATGATGTCGGGAAATTCGTCATCGTGAGGCTTGGTGCCTGATTGAGTAAGATGTGGTTGGCGGCACAGGCGTCGTCGGCAACCATCAGCGAAAAAGCTGACTCTGGTGGAGAGCACGCATGTAGTCACTGTGACGTTGTGCGTAATCTTCGGCGGAATCATCCTCATCGTGGACTTCGGGGATGGTGTCGTCGTAGAGGCTCAGGTGTCCGTGGTCATCATAGAAACCGAGATGGCCTTGGTCATCTTTTTCCTCTGTTTCGCCCTCATCAGGTGGATCTTCCGGAGGATCGGACGATAGCACCTGAAGAAATTCTGCGGCATCGTTATCGGCTTCGGAGAGAAGTATCTCGTCGGAGATGGTGGTGATGAGGTTGATTAGCTTGCTCATGCGCTCGGAGCTGGACGTATGTTGGCGACCGGCTTGGCTGAGATTCCGTATGGTTTGGAGCTTGCGACGGACTTCACGAAGGGGGACCTTGAATCGCTGGTCAGGAGTAGATGGTTTAGGTGGATGAGGTTGAGTTGGAAAGTCGACCTTGCGAAGATGCGGGTGCTCGCGTTTGTCGGGGGTGACAGGAGGAGCGCGGGGACGGTGCTTGTTCTTCGGTGGGGTGACAGGGGTGGCTTTGGGCTTAGGACTGTCATTGATGTCATAGTACGACGGAGAGCGAGGATTGTGAGCCTTTTTTTTTGGGGGGGGGTTCTTGGGATGTCGTGTAGCCTGTTTCTTTCGATAGGCGTGTAGATGTTGAATGAGATCGTTGTCGTCATCTTGATCGAGGTCGGCCTCGGTGAGAAAAACAGCAACAGGGTCGGTGTCTTCAGTGGGGTCCGGAGGGATTTCATCTTCAGAGGGAGAGTTGTCATCATCGTCTTCGGCGAAGTGGAGACCATGACGGCGGGAGCGAAAACGTGGATTGTCTTTGTCTTTAGTCGGCAGACGACCAAAGTCAGTGACGAAGCGCAAAGGCTTGAAGTTGAGAGTTGGGTGAGGCTTGAGGTGAGCCCAAAAGTTGCGCTCAAAAGTGGAGATGACTGTGATGCGAGCGATGAGCTTGGGAAGGTGGTTGATGGCTTCCTTGTCTTCGTCGAGTAACAGCGAGTCGTTGGGAGTGCGCAGACAGTTAGCAAGACGCGCGAAGCCCCTGACGTGTGTTGGGGCGCGGGTGTCAGGCAAACTTGGAGGGTACTTAAAGCGAAGCAGTTGGTGGAAACCTCGAGAATCTTGTGGTCGGAAAGTTGGAGAGTAGCATCGTTTGTAATCTGGCGCAGTTGCTGCTGGACATGACGCATGTATTCAATATAGTGCGCAGGCTCGTGGATCTCCGGGTTGAACAGCGTGTCCAGGAAGGCATTATATACGTAATGGGCATGGTGGACGTGGTTCTGGCCCGTGTGCTTGTCGAGTGCTAGGCGAGCTTGGAGCACAAATTCGAGTCCTATCGGATGGGAAGATCCGAGTGCATCGATTTCGTCGTATGCCGGGTGCTTGACGGAGTCGCTACCGGCATGTAGGAAACGGCGAAACAGGGGGTGCACGGTCTCGCGGAGGTATACGATGAAGTCGGCTTCTTTTCCTTGGAGATGAGGTTGGGTGATCGGATACAACTTGCCTGTTGTCATATCGGTCGGGTCCTTGTCTTGATCTTCAAGTTCTTGGAGCTTTGGCTCGTATACGTTCTCCAATAAGTGTTTGCCGAACTTGCGGTAGACGCCTTTGTAGTAGACGTAACGGGCTTGGGAATCTCGCGTGTTCCTGGCGGTAGAGTGGTTGTCGGGATCTTTGTCGTATTCTTTGATGCAGTGGCCGAGAAGAGCGTCAGCGAGGTCATTAGATCCGCGCAAGACGGATTCCCACGTGTAGAAGCCCTGCAAAAAATATTGGGTTATGCCTGTTTCAGGCATCAGATGTTCAACGAACAACTGCATGACACGAAACGAAAGCATTTGGGGCGTGACTTGAGCCGAGTCCATTGACTTGAGAACGGCGCTAGGTGGGTCACTAAAAGTGTTAGCTTTGGTCTTGGGATCTTGTTGAGCTGGAGGGGGGGGTGGAGCCGCAGCAGCGACGGCAGGTGGTGGTGCTTGCGTTGCTTGCACTTGGGCGGCCAGCGCGCTTAATTGAGCATTGAATTGTGCCATCAAGCGAGCTTCTTGGTCTTGCATCTCTTTTTGATGCCTTGCTTCTAAGCGAGCTTCTTGTTCTCGCATCTCCTTTTGGAGTTCTTGATTGGTTGGCATTTTGCTTGGGTTCAGGAACGTCAGTGAGCGGAACTCGTATTGAAATCCTGAGGCTCTGCTGATACCGGGTCTGGTGCCAAATACCTAGAGAACAGCAATTTCAACTGTGTTACCCTTCAGCAGAGCGCGAGAACAGTGGTAGTCTGTCCTCGAATCTGACTCCTGGAACGAGGACAGCCGGTGTGAATAACACAGCGTTTTCTTGAATCAAAAGGTGATAAAGTTAAGGGAACTAGCCCTAGAATAGGGGGTACTAACGCTAATTCGGATTTTCTATCTCTATATACCAGTGCGAGCCGACCACCTACGACGACATCTCGCTGGCACTCTTAGGATCCGCAGACGCCGCGCCGGCAGTGGACGCGCCAAACAACTCCAGGACCTCCCTGTTCAGTGGATGCGAGAACGATCATCTGTTTGGGTAACACCACGACCCCAACAAGGACCTACGCTCTCAGCTCCTGGATACAGACGTCAGTCAAGTGGAAGCAATTCACCTTGCTTTGACCCGCTCTCGACGCAACCTGGGGATGGCCCTGACATCAAGACCGGTGACCTTTAATATTCGCCTGACCGGATATTAGAGCCAAAGAGAATGCCCAATGACGAGAAGCGCAAGCACCTGGAAGGTATCACAAAAGAATTTGATGGCATCACAGACAAAGGCGTCATCCGCCTATCTCTCGTCCCCGAAGGCAGATCCGCTCTCCCTACACGTCTTGTTCTCAAGGTCAAAACTGAAAACGGTGCTTACCTGAAGCACAAGGCCAGATGTGTGGTAAAAGGCTTCCTGGCCCGAGTAGGACTCGACTTCTACAGCGTCTACTCACCCACGACAATGCTAGCCACTGGTCGCACACTGATCGCAGTCGCCACGCACCATCGGCTACCTGTGCATCACTGTGATGTCCCACAGGCGTTCATTCAAAGCCTCATCGACAGGCCTATCTGGGTGGACCTGCCCAAGGGCATACAAGTAAAGCCAGAGATCACTGAGAAAGTTCGGCAGATGAATCCAAAAGGCAAGATCGGCTTCCGACTGATCAAAGCCCTCTATGGACTCCAGTCGTCACCCGCCCTTTTCTCAAAACATCTGAACAAGTTCATGACCGACCTCGGCTTCACATGCAGCAGGAATGACGCAACACTGTTCACGAAACACGACCCTAGTACGGACCAGTGGTGTGCAATCCCTGCCTTTGCCGATGGCCTGCTCATAACAGGCACAGACACCGCGCTCATCAAAAAAGTCAAAGACGCGCTCTTCAACAAATTCGGAGACAGCGTTAAGTGGGTAGAAGCCGTTAAATCGTTTCTAGGTCTCAAGTGTACCTATGATCCGGTCAAGGGGGTGTTCACAACGAGTGCAGGACACAAAGTCAAAGAACGCCTCTCCAAACTCAATTTGGGGCAACAACTCTCGCATAAGCGCATCCCGCACAACGCCGATTTTAAGGACCTGTCCAAGAAGAACCACGTACCGCTGACCCCCCTGCAAGCAAAAATTCGGGATTCATTTCAAACAGTGTGTGGCTCTCTCATCTACCTGAGTATCACGGTCAGACCGGACATCACCACCATCTTGAACCGTGCTTGCAAAGGGATGCACTCGCCCGAACGCCTACCTGTAGTTTGGTTAGAAGTGACGCTCAGGTATCTACACACAAATCCAGACCATGGCTTGGTCTACAAAGCAGACGGCTCAGCTTTGTCATCCGACATCGTGAAGCTGCTGTCCGCCAAGTATCCCGAACTAAAGAACATCTCGCGCTGCCCCTCGCCTTTAGCGAAGACAGACCCACAAAATTATCGCCTGCGATCGACGACTGGTTGCCGTGTATACGTGTTCGGATGTCTAGTGTCATGGTCATCCAAGAGACTAACCATTACGGCCAAGTCAACACTACACGCAGAGATCATTGCCGCAGCGACCACCGAGGATGAAGCAGTATGATTCCACACACTCATGGAATCAGTCCCCTTCATGTTTGGGTTTCCTACCTGTCACGAGGTCCCCGCTATACCGCTGCTGATTGACAATGAGGGAGCTGCATCAACAGCCAATCATCCGAAATCCACGCCTCGGACCAAGCATATCGACATTCGCTTTTTCCGAATTCGCGATTACCAGGGCGATAATGGTCACCCACGTCGCATACGCTGTTTCTGGTGTCCCAGTAAGGCCAATGTGGCAGACTTCTTCTCGAAGCTCCTGTCCACCGTGGATTTCCCACGACTCGCACGGTGCCTGGTAAACGTGGACTACAATGAACAAAAAGACATCATCACACATAAAGACGAGGGTTCTTACCTCGCTACTTCGTGCGCTGACTTGCCTCCGTTCCTGGAGACCCCACCGAACCTGCTCCTCACCGACCTGTATGACTCGGAAGCCCTCCGTCATTACATGGTCAGCGAACGAAATCACTGGGACATATATGCCAGTGAGCCACGTGCACATACGTACACCATAGCTTCACTCGAAGGGGTGTTCAGTGCTCCTAACCCTAGACTAGTGACCCCTAGCCCTTCTTTTCTTAGTCTCTTACTACCATTAACGACTCGAATGTCTAACGCCGTGTTCATCACGGGCTCCCTCTAGGTCAATCACTCTCTGGGGTGGCTGGGTTTTGTTACTTCAACTGCCGCTCGTTCTGGCGGTGGACTCTGGAGGTCTCTAATCGTGCACAAACGAGCGAAAACGCGATCCTCGACCGTGTTCCGGCTCTGCTTCATCGCGGGGTGCTGGTGACCGTAAATCGGCACTACTACGGGGTTGCGCTCATAAGTCGATCGGAACGTTAGGATAGGGGAATCGACTCGTTGACCCTGCACCTTCAACCACTTGCGCCATATGCGACTTGCGTGCGAAGAAACGCATTGCGATCGTGCGGGTAGTCAACCACGGCCCCCAGCACTCGAATATCGCGCGCTCCCAATAAAAATAACTGATTCGAATCAGCTACGATAGCAACCACTGGGACTGCCACGTCGTCCGCAAGAGCGATTCGTAAGCAACCCATTTGTAGATCGTCGTCTTGTTCAATCCCGACCCGCACAGGGTGCGCTCGACGGGGAGTTCGCCTTGGTCGAAGATCATCTTATCCTTCGCCAGCTTGGCGACCATCTCGCGGCAAATATAAGCGACATCAGCCATTCCATCCACACCTATGATCGTTGCGAACTTCGGCCCGTCTCGTCTTTTGTAAATATGTCCAACTATGAACGTAAGCATGCCAGCAGTATCCAAACAACCGATGGTGACGAGGTCTTCCTCGATCTTTCCCCCATCGCGCGGCGACAGGGCGGTATGATGGCATCGCCTCTTCAGATCCGCGTCGCCCGGTATCTGCATCGACACAGCTGCCATCTCAGGCGTCGCGCGTCTGGTCTCTGGCTCTACCTTAGCGTCCGCCGCACTCTCTTTGTCTGGTGGCTTCCTCTCCTTTTTCATCGCGACATCGGGTGAGCTCGGCGCTTCAGCGGCTTCCTCGTCTCGTTCCGCTGGCGCCTTTGGGTTCTCCCATATGGCGTTCATTTCGTCTTCCCATGACACTTCCATCGACTCGCCATCGGATCGTCGCTCTCCACTACCGACTCCAGTCGTATCTCGGCTCCTCGCGGCTTCTTCGCTGCAGCTCGGCGATCGACTCCTTCTTTGCTCCGGCGGTCTCTTCAGCAGGAAGCTCGGAGCCTTCGTCCACAATTTCTGAAAGCTCCGCGTTGTCTTATTTCCGCGAAAGCTGTACGACTTCATCCAGCTCGCGTACCCATCAATCGCGCACTTCTCAGCTTCATCGGCGCTTCGACTGTCCTAATCGGTCACCGGCAGCGAGTTCTGACACTTCTCAATCGGAGGTAAATTCACTTCCTCCTTCGTTTCATCGGACGTTTCCTGCAATCGCTCGTCCGTCCAGTTGGGCATTTCTGCCCACTTCTCCTCCATCGGCGCACCTGTGGTCTGATCTGTCTCCTCCATCGGTGCACCTGTGGTCCGGTCTGTGACCAAAACCGTTTCGGGGGGGTCCGTACGAAAAGAAGACGTCGTCCCCGACGTCAACTCGGTTGGCATGACGTCGTCAGCGCGATCGTCCCTGAACGACGCACACATTGACAGAATAGGGGACACTGGATCCTGGAGCGTTGGTTTATCAGTCTCCGAGCCTGAGTCTTCCCAGTAGCGTGGAGATTCCAAAGCCTCGACTGACATTGCTTCCACACACTGTGTAGAAGGCCACTGAGCGATCCGATCGTTGGTGGTCGTTTCCTCCGGTTGCAAACGATGGCTGCTCGTCACTGCGGCATCGGCAACATCATCGGAGGGTTGGGCGGAGCGTGCCTTCGGGTAATTCGTAACTCCCAATGGTGACTGCGCTTCGCACGGGGCTTGGAACGCGAAAGTAGCGCTCGAATAACCCAAATGATATTGGTATCGGCCTCCGTCGTATTCGTCATCGCGCGATCGGCGTCGTCTGTGCCGGCGCGAATTTCGACTGGGGCTCTTGTTATCTTTGTCTCTCGCTGGTGTCAGTTCGGCAGGGCCCAGTTTCTCTTGATCGGCTTCGTCCCTGTAAACGACAGGTGTCCCCAAGTCTATCCAAACTGCCTCAATCGTCTCGTCTATCGAAACGTCGACACATACGTCATCTTCTGGCCAAAACTCCGACCAAACGTAAATTAACTCTCCGTTGGCGAATAAATCCATGCCTCGGGGTCGGAATCGCACTTCTTTCCGCTCTGGCGGTTTCTTCCTTAGGAAACAGTGAGCTCGTATCCATATTTTCTGTAAGCTCATCTTCCTCTTATCCGTGCTGATCGTCCCATCCAAATTCGATTCTGGGCGGCAGCTATACTCATCCCTCATAGTCCGCTCGGGATCTTTCTTTATCACATAGCCATCATCATATGCAGGCAGCAAATCTTTGAGCTCTTCGTTCGTGAGTAATACGCCAGGGCTTTCACAGAGCTTTAAAGGGGGTTCATGCATTATATGGTTCTCCACCTCTTCAGATTGCGTATTCATTTTCTCGGCCACTTCACTCGGCCTATCATCAGCGCCATCGCTTAAAATGTCGGCAATCGCCCTGTCACTAAAAATGTCTGCACACAAAAACGTCTGCCATCGGCAAAAAGAACAAAATGTCCGCAATCGGTTCGTCGGGGCCCTGCAAAAGAAGAAGGCGTCGTCCCCGACGTCACATCCGTCAAGAAATGGCCATAAGAGGGCACGCGACGTTCGATGGGCGTGTAAGCAGGTGCGCGCTTATCATTCGAGATAATCCTCTGCGCATCGTTGATCGATTGGGGAGACGAAGTGTCATCCACCTGAATGTCCGGAGGTAGACTCATAGCATCGAGCGTAGCGGCGGCGGGTCCATTCCTTTGGGCGTCATCGGCTGCACGGGGCTCGGAAGTCGAATTCAAACATAACTCCGGTGCGTCGTCAAAACCAAGGGCTGTGTTAGCTGACGACGAATCAGATCGTGCCACAGAAGGTGACACCGGGTCAGAAGCGATTGTTTGCTTCGGCCCGTAGTTTAACGACGTTTCGGTCAGATTCTCCGATCCTGTGGGGATTTTGGTTTGGGTGAGCTTATTCGACTTGGATTGCTTTTGCCCGTAGTTTAACGACGCTACGATCAGGTCCGAATTCAGCAGGAACTGCTGCGGATGGGAGGTTACGCACTCGGCGCTCGAATGACCGGAGTGGCCGCCGCAGTCGCAAGCACATCGGCGACCGGGAAATCGACACACCCTATCAGGGTCGTAGTCGGCGTCCGCGTAGGCAGTCCGCTCCGCGAGTGGTATGTGCTCCCGATCCGAATTGTTCGAACGTCTCGCGGTCCGTCCGTTGCTGCTCGATCGTCGAGCTGCTCGTCTTTCTTCGTTCTTGGCTTTCCAAGCTTCATGCTGGGGCCGAAATTGATTGATCTGCTCGCGCAATGCCGCGTTCTTGGCATCTTCCTGGCGGAGCGCTTCTTCCAATTCATATAACTCTTGCAATTCAGCAGCGTCGACATTCTCGTCGTCGCGAATCTCTCCTTCCTCGCGGCCTGGTTCTGCGGATGCGGGAGGCATCGGATGTGGTCCTTCTTCGTGCTCGTCAGCGCTCTCCATTCTTCGATGATGCTGAATCTCCAGGTCCTGCTGGGATCCGTCACTCTTCGTTTAAAGCACGCGTTATATTTTCCAACGCGATCCTTCACTGCCCAATCAAACCTGGGAACAGTGGTTGCGAACTCCCCGTCCGCAGTGAGTAGCTAACTCACACGCTCGACAGCTTCCGCCGTCCTCACGATTTCGATTTCACACGCTCGACAGGCTCCGCCGTCCTCACGATTTTTTCCGGGTTTACGTGTCGGTCTTCCGAAACGCGCGTTCGTCGTCTAATTGACGCACGAAAAATTCAAATCAACGTAGATTCTCGACGCAACTCGGCCTTCTGGACCCTGGCCCGCTTGATCAGGGCGTACACGTGGATCCGGACCGCGTAATCAATAGTAGTGCAACGCGGCACTCGTTCGTCGGCGACCGATATAGTCGCACAAATCTCCTGTTCTCCACCACTTGTGGCCGCAAAAACGTCCCCGACCCGGGGGTGACAGAGGGGGTTCTCACCGACACGCCGGAGACCTCACTGCTCGAGGTCAATACGGACTCGGGGTCGGTTACGCTCGCCACAACACTTGCTCAAGCTCACCAAGCCTCCCAACTTGAGGCTGGAGAGTTGATTTATGATATCAAGATACTCTCTTATCGAGAGAACAGGGCGACGTCAGTAGGGTAAAATCCCATGACACCACAAGGAAAGCAAGAAAAAGGGTTCCGTTGAACGGGTGGAAGCATTAAGAAGCGGGGTAAGCCTCAGGGGTCAGGAGGTACCGCCACACGCGCGTTCCAATCGGACGCGTCGCCGCTCGACGGCAAGGAGCTCATCGGCACGCAACTCCGAATCGACGGCGTCCATGGAGTTCGAGACTGGACCATGGGCGCCACCGAGCTCGCCGACCAGACCGCTCACGGCGAATCCCAGGCTATTGCAGCCCGCTTCAGCGACATCCAGAGCGCCCTCGATCAGTTCCGTGGGGTGTACGCGAAGCTTCGTGGTTCGGCGGACGGAATTTTAGCGATTGGTGACGTCGGTGTTAGCGGTCTTGCAGGTGCTGTCGGGACGACCGACAACGCAGCGGCGGCCTTGGCAAGCGTCCGAGAGCTGCAAACCATAGTGGCGGTAGAAGTACGCCAAAACATGTGTGAGCCAGCTAGGGAGAGGCTTGCCGAGTCGCAGCGTAGCGAGGCGACTCGCGTCTGGTCGGCAAACTGCCAGCGTCATCTCGGAAACACCTTTCTCGACAGTGGCGCCACCGCCGAGAGTCGGCTTCTTGAGAAGGTCCTGGCTATGCCGCCACACTGGCGACCTCGCTTCTTGTGAAGGATATGTGACTCGCGCGGAAAAGAAAATGGATATTTCTGGAAATGGAAATTTCCATACATTTTCTGACATTTCCAAGGGCCTCTCAGACGCTGGAAAAGTGCGTCAAATCACGAATATTCAGTATGTAGTGCGCGCAAGGCCCCTCCACGTTCACCCACTGTGAGACCGCTTAGTGAGAGCGCCGGCGCGCACGTTCGTGTTGGTGTCATGGGCCACACGCTCGAGTGGGATGCCCCCGCGGTTCACAAGGCGCTGAGTGAACCTTACAGGGTTCAGCCTTTCAGAGACAAAGGGTTGTCATACCCCACAAACCCACCCACATCCTTCATGCTCCCCACACACACCCCCCTCTTAGCAGTCCTAACTACTAATCGACAGATGTTTGTCTGTCTGTCTGTTTGTCCCCCGATTTAGGGTAAGGATCAGTTAGGCCCGCGAGCCAGGCAGGCATTGATCCTCCAAGCCGTCTACGGCGACCTCGCAGACTGTTTCCACGACCCGCGGCTCTTTCAGCGCGCCATTCTCACGCCCCGTCGAAGCGATGTTGTCGATGCTGACAACGCGCGCATGACCGCGGCCTTTTTTTCCCGGAGACGAGGCGTCGGAGTTCTTTTCGGCCGACTAGGTTGGGTCGGAAGACGACGCCTCGCTCTTCAAGAGTCGAGTTTTGAACTCCCTGACAACCAACGGCATGCTGACTTTGATCGCGAGCTTAAAGTCTTCGCAACCTCGACCCGTCGCACGGCCACTGCAACGGTACCAGATACATGATCGATCGTGTCGTTGTCACCGAGGCTCCTCCAACCTGTATCCCTTAAGGCCCGCCGACGCCAAACGATCAACAAGAGCCAGGGCCAGACGCCCCGCGAGGTCGGCGTCCTCTTGGCGAAGCCCGTCTTCTGCCACGTCCAGCTCTACGTGGCTCTCTGTCGATCGGCAACCCCGAGGATATCCTCTTCTGGGTCGACGACTCCACCCTACCCCACACGTGCTGCGCAATACCGATAAGCCCCCTCCTGGCGTCTACACGCGCACTATAGGTTAACTTACTGGGACCAGGTGAACTTACTGGAACCAGGTGGACTTACTGAGGTTAGAGATTGGGACTAGGTGAACTTAGTGACCAGGTGAACTTACTGAGACCAAGTGTGAACTTACTGGGGCTTTTAGAGCAAACTCAAAGCTTAGCGGCGTGTACGGATCAAAGCAACTTAGATTGGCGGGGGTGAGAGCGACGAGCTAAAAGGAGAGTGGGTGTGGGTTTACGCCGAACTTACTGGGGTTAGAGATTGGGTTTACGCCGAATTTACTGGGGTTAGAGATTGGGACTAGGTGAACTTACTGGGACCAGGTGAACTTACTAGGGTTAGAGATTGGGGCTAGGTGAACTTACTGGCCTGCACTTGTCCTAACTACTAATCGACAGATGTTTGTCTGTCTGTCTGTTTGTTTGTTTGTCTGTTTGTCCCTCGATTTAGGGTAAGGATCAGGTAGGCGCGAGAGTAAGGATCAGGTAGGCGCGAGAGCCAGACAGTGATCCTCCAAGCCGTCTACGGCGACCTCGCAGACTATTTCCACGACCCGCGGCGGCTCTTTCAGCGCGCCATTCTCACGCCCCGTCGAAACGATGTTGTCGATGCTGACAACGCGCGCATGACCGCGGCCTTTTTTCCCGGAGACGAGGCGTCGGAGTTCTTTTCGGCCGACTAGGTTGGGTCGGAAGACGACGCCTCGCTCTCAAGAGTCGAGTTTTGAACTCCCCGACAACCAACGGCATGCTGACTTTGATCGCGAGCTTAAAGTCTTCGCAACCTCGACCCGTCGCACGGCCACTGCAACGGTACCAGAAATTTTAGGGTCGGATAAGAAAACGAGACTAGCCCGCGCCGCAACGACGGGTCCTACAACGCGTGGGCTTTTTCCTTTTTTTGCGTGAGGGGACGAAAGGATGCCGACTTCACTATGGGGACTAGTTCCATCGCGACGATCTCGCGGCGTGGCGGCACATACTGCTTGAGTACAAATGAACATAGCTCAGCGATCCGTTGAGTATGTCTTAGTACAAACTGAAACATAGTTAACGGCTCGTACGAACTTTCTTATCCGACCCTAAGGTCCAGATACATGATCGATCGTGTCGTTGTCACCGAGGCTACTCCAACCTGTATCGCTTAAGGCCCGCCTACGCCAAACGATCAACAAGAGCCAGGGCCAGACGCTCCGCGAGGTCGGCGTCCTCTTTCCCAAGCCCGTCTTCTGCCACGTCCAGCTCGACGTGGCTCTCTGTCGATCGGCATCTCCGAGGATATACTCATCTGGGTCGACGACTCCACCCTACCCCACACGTGCTGCGCAATACCGATAAGCCCCCTCCCGGCGTCTACACGCGCACTGTAGGTTAACTTACTGGGACCAGGTGAACTTACTGGGGTTGGAGATTGGGACTAGGTGAGCTGAGTGACCAGGTGAAACTGGGACCAGGTGAACATACTGGGGTTTTTAGAGTAGAGGGTTTTTAGAGTAACCTCAAAGGTTGGCGGCGCGTGCGGATCAAAGCAGCTTAGATTGGCGGAGGCGAGAGCGACGAGCTCAAAGGAGTTGGTGTGAGCTAGGTGAACTTACTGACCAGGTGAACTTATATGAAACTTACTGGGACCAGACCTGAACTTACTAGGGTTAGAGATTGGGACTAGGTGAACTTACTGGCCTGCACTTGTCGACATTTTAAAGACAAAGGGTTGAAAGTGTTGGCGTTCTTTAGTGAGGAGGCGGTGCTGGACGCCCCTAGAACCTTTACGCGGACGACCTCGTCGAAGTTAACGGTCGCGGCGAACGTCAAGACAAAGCTGACGCTCAAGGCGGATCCAGCGTGATCTAGAGTTTCAACGCGCGAACACCGGGGACTATCTGCCGGGTGAGAGCCATGATGACGACAATGGCGGCAAGGACGACGAAGATCTTGATTTGGAAGACGACGATGACGGGAGAGACGAAGAGCAAGATGGCACGGTCTACTTCGATGAGTTTGAAGTTCCTCCAGGCTTCTCATTCGTCGACAAGCCGGCTTTCTTTCTCCGCGAGGACGAAAAGATCCCGCTCTACGTTCCACTTTGCTGCTTTTACACCTCGACGACGACGACCTTTGAGAGCCGTCTGTGGTGGTTCGGGAGGGTGGTCAAGTTCAAGCCGCGGGCCCGGGTCTACAACTCCGACGCTCAGTGGGACAACAACGCGCCTTGTCAGCAGGGGCTTAAACTCGAAAACTATGTGGACGACAGTCGAACACCGACTGTCAAGGCTATGGTTGCTGGTGCTATCTGAAGAAGACACTCCCCTCTGCCTCTGCTGCCTCTTCCCGCCGGCCGCTTATCCTAGATGGTGCCGACGTCGACGAGACTCCTCGCCAGCGCCGCCGCATCGACCACAGCCTTTTCGACGACGGAGGTTCGCAGCTCTCAAAGCCTCAAGCGTTGCGACTGAAACGCTGCTAGCGTTGCAATCGAAGTTTAACGAAACACTCAAGCAAGCCACTGAGCGCCCCGCATGCTCACGCTCGCCCCCCCCCCCCCTCTTAGCAGTTACTTTTAAAGATTTTCATAAAACCAGTGAGCGCCTTTCGTGCTCACACCACCGCACTCCCCGCGCTGGTGGCGGTCGCAGACACCTCAGTGGACACCCACGTGTCTCTATTGAGCGTTTTAGCCACTTTGGGCTCAGTCCGCCAGGTGGCCGAAAATCCCCTCTCCAGTTTCCGGAAATTTCCACGGAAATGGGAAAATATGGAAATTTCCAGGTCGGCTGTTCACTTTCCCGGAAATACGCGAGTCATAGAAGGATACGAAACACCTCCGGCTTACAGCCGACGCGAGCAACATTATCCATGCGGCATCGAAGGGCTTCGGCGAGGGCGTCGGTCGGTACGGCAAATCGTTTTGCAGTCAACTGCGAGTCTTCTTGGAGAAGGAGAAACCTCGGGAACTGTACTTGACGCTCCACCGAACCGACAAGGGGACGCACAAAGATGCATGCACCGAGGCTGCTTGGGTCCTGTTCGCCAACCTCCCGCTCATTATCGAGCATCTCGACGATGCTTCTTACGCTGATGCCAACGTGCTCCGAGACAATCTCTTCGCCACGCTGAGCAGCGCCGAAATCAAGGTTGCGCTATGGGCCAGGGCTATTATTTACGACAAATTCACTGTGCCTTTTCGTTCTTTACCGCATCCAACGATCTCGACGGCTGGTCTGTGCTGCAGATGGCGTCCGTCGTCGAACGTGCGCATGGTTTGTTCGAGCGACTTAGCACCGAGCCAGCAGTGGTTGCCACGGCGAATTTCGAGGCCTTTGACAGGTCGATCAAGCAGTACGACGAATTCCTGAATGCCCGGGCCAACTCAACTCGCAAGTCAGTGGACGGGACCTTGATGCTACGTGACGTCGACATCGTTCGCCACCGTCTGTATTCACCTGCCCACGACAGCGACGCATGGGCATTGATACTGCAGCTGCTCGAAGAGTGGGGGCGCGGAATGGCCAGCACACTCCAAAATGACCAGGGGGCGCGGTACATAGGCAACGGAGACCTCGCCGTCTCCCAACAGACTTCGGCGATGCAAACGGCGTTTGCGGGTACGTATCGACACACGAATCGACAGGAATCGGAGTTCGGTATGATGAAGTATTACGGGAGCGTCTACCCAAATACGGCTCCGGAGAATAATGCTAGCGTTGTTGCGTGCCGAAAATATGACATTTTCGATCGGCAGGCCGATGCGCATACAGTCAAGCGTCAGCGCCGAGCCACCGCCGCTGCCGAAGGAACACACAGAGATGGTAGTGGTGAAGGAAATCCGCCCCAGGTCATCTCGACCAGCACGACGACAAGACTGTGGCGGCCTGGATTGAAGCAGCGCGAATGGGGCGGCAGGACTTCACGGCGAGAGCCGACGCTCGTCACCAAACAGCGATCGACCAGCACCGTGCGCGAAATGCCACACGATCGCAGCGGCGCTCGAACGAGCCGTAAACGACACGACGAGGGCCATGGATGCCATCGAGAAGGTGCCCCTTGTCAGCAACCAGGAGCTTGAGGGACAAACCACGCTCGCAGAGTTGGAAAGAAAGCTCGACGCCGAACTCGCCAAGCTTCGTAGCAACAGTGGTCGATGCAAGATGCTCGTCAGCAACATTACTCGCGACACCCACGGCATGGGCATGGAAGACCTCAAGCCCAAGTCCTTCACTTCGACAAAGGACGCACTGGTCGGCCAGTCTGGTTCAGAAGCAAAGGTTGCCTTTTTAACCAAGCATCTCAAGCAGATCGACCGCAATATCAAAATGGAGAGGCGGGCGTTGACGGATGAGCCTGTTGTTCCGCAGCGACGGCCGCCGCCGGTGCTTGGTACGGAAACACAGGAGCGCAGGGCTCTGAACGCTCGGCGCCTTGTGAGCGACGCTGAGCTCAAGGAAAAAGCTGGGGCTGCTCTGGCCACAAAGCGAGCAAAGCGCAAGCGAGTGGCGAAACGAGACCAGCTGCCTTCGATTGTCGACTCTCTTGTTGGCAAGCGAGTCGAGGTGTTGTGGGAGCTCGAGGAAAACCTGGGGCCCATTGGATGCCAGGCGAGTTCGAGGCCGGCGAATTCAGAGGATGGCCACAGAAAACTTGGGACTGGATGGATATTCATCGGCTACGACGACGGCTTCTCCGGTTGGCTCAAAGCAAATCGTCCGACGTTTTTTCAAGGCACCAAACCTGGCTCCTGGCGCTTCGAGCTCGACACCAACGAATACGACGAGGATGTGGATGAAACGGCGGGAGGCACCTTTTTTTAAGAGGACATGGGCGTTTTCTTTCACCGACGAGCTCGCCGATTGACGGGCCGACTGTCGCCAACGGCCAACCAGCCGCCCAAATGGTCGACTACGCACCGTGTGCTGGTCAGGAGTTCTTCGGAGGAACCACATTGTCAACTGGGTTCGCTTTCATGCGTTTTTACCTGGATTTCCACGCAAACTCGAGCAGCCGGTGCCGGCTCACGCTCATCAGCGGGGCTCTAGGAAATAAAACAGTATAGAATCACGAGTGCGGGAGCTACGAGGGTGGCCTCAGGAGCAGAGTGGCCAGTTGGAAGCCGGGTGGCAAGCGGCTGCGCCAACTTCACAGAGGCAAAGGCGGCCCAAACTCGCCGCATCTACCGTGAGTGGGGGATCGCCAACGCATTAGGCCGGGCTCGCTGTGCCCTCACCGCCCTCACCCATGTCGCCGCCTCGGGGAACCTCACCCAGGCCCCCCGATCCCAGCAGCACGTCACCCTTCGTCGCACATACGTCCGGCGGCAGCATGCGTACGACCTACGGGCGGGGCCCGTCCTCTCTTCGCCTGCCCCACGCCTCGGCGATGACCCCGACTAGGTCCCGCGTACTTATCTCCGCCCGTCAGGCACATCCCTCTAACTAACTAACTAAACTAACTTCAGACCTCTCCCGAGCATGGGAGCCAGGCCGGACCGGCAGGAGCCGGTGCGGAATCACAGAGGAAAATCACGCAGTTGGGGCAGAGCGACGGACGTGTTGGTCCACGAACAATCGACCTGTCCGTCGCGTTCTGCCCAACCGAGCGAACCCCATCCCAGCGCGGACTTTCCGGGTGCTAACCGGCCAGCCCGGGAGGCGAGCAGGCACCGTCTCACTCCGGGACGGCCGGGGCCGCCGCAGGGAGCAAGCGTGTTAGGCGCCGTCCTCCATCGCAACCAACGGTTAGCGATCGCAAGGTTAGGGTCACATCCCTCATACCCCACAAACCCACCCACATCCTTCATGCTCCCCACACACACCCCCCTCTTAGCAGTCGACATTTACAGACTAACATACCTCTTAGCAGTCGACATTTAAAGACAAACATACCCCACAAACCCACCCACATCCTTCGTGCTCCCCACACACACCCCCCTCTTAGCAGTCGACATTTAAAGACAAACATCCTCTCGCCCACGAATTCGTCTCCATGGGCGTCCTTGTCGACCCCACCATCTCGACACCCGTGCTCATACCCCAACTCCAGCGTGCTCTAACCTCCCAGCGCGAGACAGCTCGGGCCACTGCACTCCAGCGCCTTGCGGCCACCCTTCCCATCACCGACGCACTTCGAGTAGCGGCGTCCTCATGGGATCACTTCTCGACCACGTTCATCAGCTCGTGGCCCAGCTCTGCCCTTCAAATCCCCAACCGCTGCTGGGCTGAGATGTGTGCCCAGTACTTTGGCTACCCTTATCCAGCTTGTTCGGGCCTCGTGGGCACTCGCATTCTGGGCACTGACGTCGTTCTCGACGCTCACGGCAAGGTGCTTCTCACGCAGGCCAACCTTGTCAACCGCGGAGGAGCGCGGACCACCTGGCACGACAGCTTGCTCGATTGCGCCCTCTCCACCATCAAAGAGGCCGGCATCCCAGCCCTGTCCGAGGTTTTCGGCATCTTTGCTGACGTCGTCGCCCCTACCATTCGCACGCGCCTCTACGGCCGGTACCGAGGCAATCTCGCCCGGCGCCAAGTCGTCCCAGACATCCTCACCACGCTCGACAACAAGGAGCAACTCTACGACATCAAAACCCTCGCTTGGGGTTCGTTGTACACCGCCCACGCCCTCCATCCCTCCCACCCGTCACCTGTCGATCGGCGCGCAGCGCAAGTCCACTCCGAATACCTCGCTCACGCCCGCGGCATCGACGCCATCATCCCCCAGCCGGGTACAGCAACACCGCCTGGCTTCTTGGGCCATGTCGAACAGCGGCTACGTAGCTACGGCACCGTCGCCGGCCTCGTCTTTGGTGCCTTCGGTGAGGCCAGCGCGGCGTGCCACGCTCTCGCCCAAACATGCGCAGAGCGCATCGCTGCGCGAACCTGGGTGGCAAGCGGCTGCGCCAACTTCACAGAGGCAAAGGCGGCCCAAACTCGCCACATCTACCGTGAGTGGGGGATCGCCAACGCATTAGGCCGGGCTCGCTGTGCCCTCACCGCCCTCAACCATGTCGCCGCCTCGGGGAACCTCACCCAGGCCGCCCGATCCCAGCAGGACGTCACCCTTCGTCGCACATACGTCCGGAGGCAGCATGCGTACGACCTACGGGCGGGGCCCGTCCTCTCTTCGCCTGCCCCACGCCTCGGCGATGACCCCGACTAGGTCCCGCGTACTTATCTCCGCCCGTCAGGCACATCCCTCATACCCCACAAACCCACCCACACCCTTCATGCTCCCCACACACACACCCCTCTTAGACTTAGCAGTCGACATATAAAGACAAACCTGGCTCGCTGTGCCCTCACCGCCCACACCCATGTCGCCGCCTCGTGAACCCCACCCAGGCCGCCCGATCCCAGCAGGACGTCACCCTTCGTCGCACATACGTCCGGCGGCAGCATGCGTGCGACCTACGGGCGGGGCCCGTCCTCTCTTCGCCTGCCCCACGCCTCGGCGATGACCCCGACTAGGTCCCGCGTACTTATCTCCGCCCGTCAGGCACATCCCTCATACCCCACAAACCCACCCACATCCTTCATGCTCCCCACACCCACCCCCCTCTTAGCAGTCGACATTTAAAGACAAACAAAGACTCACCGCCCTCACCCACGTCGCCGCCTCGGGGAACCCCACCCAGGCCGCCCGATCCCAGCAGGACGTCACCCTTCGTCGCACATACGTCCGGCGGCAGCATGCGTACGACCTACGGCCGGGGCCCGTCCTCTCTTCGCCTGCCCCACGCCTCGGAAATGACCCCGACTAGGTCCCGCGTACTTATCTCCGCCCGTCAGGCACATCCCTCATACCCCACAAACCCACCCACATCCTTCATGCTCCCCACACACACCCCCCTCTTAGCAGTCGACATTTAAAGACAAACAAACAGACAGACAAACGGACAAACATCTGTCGATTAGTAGTAAGGATAAAACGGGGGAAAACGATATTATATTTTTGGCAATATAGTATAGCGCCGTTCGATCCTTACTACTAATCGACAGATGTGGCCTACAGTAGATGTTTGTCTGTCTGTTTGTTTGTTTGTCTTTAAATGTCGACTGCTAAGAGGGGGGTGTGTGTTTGTCCCCCGATTTAGGGTAAGGATCATGTAGGCCCTACCCTTACCCTGATCGCCGACTGCGTTTGCGATGGAGGACGGTGCCTCATGGATCCTGAGCCTTGCGAGGGCATCCGCCCTCCCGGCGTAGGTTGGCACCTATTCGCCTCCCGGGCGGGCCGGTTGGCAGCCGGAACGTTCGCAGTGGGACGGGGTATGGCCGGGGGGCGAATACGGAAGGTTATCGACGAGTTCGTTGTCAGTCACATCGCGGTCTCCTCGTCGCATGGCGACAAGCTTGATGGTCACTCTCCGCCGACCGACCTTTCGGCGCTCCTCGTCTACAGGCCCGTGATTCCGGGCTGGCTCCTGTCGGTCCGGCCTGGCTCCCATGCTCGGGAGAGGTCTGAAGTTAGTTAGTTAGTTCAGGTAGGCCCGCGAGCCAGGCATTGATCCTCCAAGCCGTCTACGGCGACCTCGCAGACTATTTCCACGACCCGCGGCGGCTCTTTCAGCGCGCCATTCTCACGCCCCGTCGAAACGATGTTGTCGATGCTGACAACGCGCGCATGACCGCGGCCTTTTTTTCCCGGAGACGAGGCGTCGGAGTTCTTTTAGGCAGACTAGGTTGGGTCGGAAGACGACGCCTCGCTCTTTACAGTCGAGTTTTCGACTCCCTGACAACCAACGGCATGCTGACTTTGAGCGCGAGCTTAAGGTCCTCGCAACCTCGACCCGTCGCACGGCCACTGCAACGGTACCAGATACATGATCGATCGTGTCGTGTCACCGAGGCTCCTCCAACCTGTATCCCTTAAGGCCCGCCGACGCCAAACGATCAACAAGAGCCAGGGCCACAAGAGCCAGGGCCAGACGCCCCGCGAGGTCGGCGTCCTCTTGCCCAAACCCGTCTTCTGCCACGTCCAGCTCTACGTGGCTCCCTGTCGATCGGCAACCCCGAGGATATAATCATCTGGGTCGACGACTCCACCCTACCCCACACGTGCTGCGCAATACCGATAAGCCCCCTCCCGGCGTCTACACGCGCACTATAGGTGAACTTACTGGGACCAGGTGAATTTACTGGGGTTAGAGATTGGGATTAGGTGAATATAGTGACCAGGTGAACTTACTGGGACCAGATGAACTTACTGGGGGTTTTAGAGTAAACTCAAAGGTTAGCGGCGTGTGCGGATCAAGGCAGCTTAGATTGGCGGAGGCGAGAGCGACGAGCTCGAAGGAGTGGGTGTGAGCACGAGTGGGTTTACGCCGAACTTACTGGGGTTAGAGATTTGGACTAGGTGAACTTACTGACCAGGTGAACTTATTCAAAAAATTTTCAAGAAACTTACTGGGACCAGGTGAACTTACTGGGGTTAGAGATTGGGACTAGGTGAACTTACTGGCAGGTGAACTTACTGGCCTGCACTTGTAGCTCTGTAATACCCAACTCAGTCATCACCTCTTCGACCTGCGCGACGGTCGGAGGGATGACCTGCATGCTCTCCTGATCCGCTAAATGAGGAGGCATCACCGGTAAAGGTTGACCATGCTCGTCGTGAGGCGCGTCCGCCCACGGAACGTCGTACTTATTAAAATACGTAGGTCGCTCCTTCGCGGTGCCTTCTTCTTCAGCAGTTGCGGAGGGCTGGTTGTTGGCTTGATTGCTCTGCATAACTGCAGTGGCGACGGTGCCCCTTGCAAAAGACTGAGCCGTCCAAGGCGATGTAACCGAAGGTGGTGGCGGGGTGGTGGGGGCAGCAGCTGATGGTGCAGGACTCGCAGGAGAGTAGAGTTCATCGGGCGAAATTCATGACACACTTCGAGTGGCAGGGTCGAGCGTTGGAATGCGCGACTCGACAGCAAAAGGTGAAAACCGTAGAATATGGTGATCGGGCTGGGCTATCGTAGTCGTCGCAATTTTCCGCAACTTACCCAAATTTCGAAGTGAAGGGCCAAACGAATTGTGCACTGCTAGCGCGATCCGCGTCATAGTCGCGGGTGGCACCATACTGCCAAGCATCTTCATAGCTGCTGTCTCTGAAACTTTCTCACCCCATTGCCACGTAGCAGGGACGGTCATAATTTCCTGGTGCATCTGAAACTTGAGTGGACGGGTGTTCGAGAAATGAGGTCCTAGGTGGAGCTTATTGCGCGTCACCGTGCAGGCAGGGCCGATAGCCGGGCGCGTAGATGAGAAACTGTTCACTACAATGAGCGGGTGACCACCTGTAAATCCCAACTCTGGCCCAAAACGGTCCCATAAATTCGGTGGTACACGCGATAATAACGGCAGTTCCAAGCGAACATTGCAGGCAAGTAGGCGCGTGCGCGAGCACAGCAATTCGGGTGTAATACTATAAAAATCGACAATGCGCGGCACATAAAATTGGTGATGCACGAAAGGGATCACTGATGGTTCCTGCTCAAGCGTCCATCGTCCAATTACATAAGGCGCGTTGCGGAAATGACGCAGGACCCAAGAAGTAATAGTAGCACCCTTGCGTGCGTCCCTGTAGTGCAAATTGGCAGTCGACCCATAGATACACGGCGGACTTGCGTGAAAATAAGAATGCTTCCAAAAATCTGAATGTAAATACGACAACACCAAGTCGCATGTACAACGATGAGATTCCCCCTAACTAACTAACTAACTTCCGACCTCTCCCGAGCATGGGAGCCAGGCCGGACCGACAGGAGCCAGTCCGGAATCACGTGCCTGTAGACGAGGGGCGCCGAAAGGTGGGTCGGCGGAGAGTGATCATCAAGCTTGTCGCCATGCGACGAGGAGACCGCGATGTGACTGACAACCAACTCGTCGATAACCTTCCGTCTGCCCCCCGCGGCCATACCCCGTCCCACTGCGAACGTTCCGGCTGCCAACCGGCCCCTATTCATGCTAAACATAGGGAATCTTCGGGAAATTGAGCTCAAAGGTGGCTCGGGCTTGAGGACAAGCATCCAAAGCCAAGACAATGCGAAATGAACTGCCATATAGCTCGTTGCATCGCCGGATACCCAACGTTGATCCTCCAGCGCCATCAAAGTAGACGACGACAAAGGTGTAGGTGATGGGTATCCAAACCAAGGAGGCATGCTTGGATAGCAGGTCCTTAGCGGTCGCCTCCATCTCCATTTCTGGTGTTTTTTTTCACTTCTTTATCTGGAGGTGGCTCAGGAGGAGGTCTGTCACTTAAGACATCCTCCTCGACTTCATTCTCGTCAACAGCAGCCGTGAGAGTCACATGACAAACGTCCTCAATGGCTTCTAGCTGCATGTTGACACATCCTTCATGCGGCATGAGCTCGCCTTCCATCTTACGCTGCAACTGCATACACCACGCGTCCACCTCATCCCGGTCCTTCGTAATTTGCCCATTGAGAGGCGAAAACGTGATACGAGTCATACCAGCAGCTCCTTTCTTGATATGAAGTATCTCTTCTTCGTTACGAGGACGTGCTGAACCGGGGTCAGTATGATGCTGCGGGGTAGTCTCCGGTTGACTTCGCGGTGGCTGATCGTCGGTCAGTGCCGATACAGCGTCATCATCTTCGGGCGTAACACGCGTGGCATCCGGAGAGGCTGGCCGTGCCCCTCGAGCATGCGCCCGCGTGGATTCCTCCACCATTCGTCGAAGTCGATCGTTGTCGATCCGCTGCCGCTCCACTTCTGAGCGTTGTTGTTGCGCGTCGCGGCGGGTGCGCTCAATTTCAAGTAGGACTTGCTCGATCTGCGACTGGCACATCTCGAATCGTTCGTTGATGGCCTGCAGAATCTCGGGGTCGGTATCCACGCGAAAATCTGCCGCTCTCGTATTCGCGGACGGTGGCCTAGGAGGTGCACTCTCCTCTGGTCCACGCATCGCAGTAGTGACTTCGGGGTCCGCTCGAGATGACTCCGTAGCATGCATCGCACGTTCGTAGGGTCGTGCGTACGGGAACGTCGGCTCTCCCGCTCTTGAAGTTGCGTCCGGCGCAACCGTAGCTCCCCCTTCGCTGGCGCGTGGATCCGGAAGGATGATCACGCTTGGGGGCTATCCGATGATCTTGCCTCTCTTCTGATGCCGCTTTCCTCGGCTTCCGGCCGTTGAAAGGGCGTAGTGAACGGTGTTCTTCCAATAGACGCAAATGGAGTCCCTGCACTGAATCGTTGCAGACGCTCCTGTGCGTCCCGAAACCACTGCGGTCGTTCTGTCATTGGCCTTTCTGCCATGACCGCGCTTTGCCCGGATAATACGATCAATCCGGACGCTCACAACTCGCTTGTTGTATTCTTTTCGTCAGACGACACTTGCCTGCAGCCGTCTGACTGCGCGCTGGTACCGGTGCGCTGGACTTACGGTAGAATTTGCCTTGCGCGTGAAAGCTGTGGTCGGCCTTCCCGGTGCTGTCGCTCGCCGTCAGGGAGGTGGTCTGCCTCGCGCGAGCTAGGTTAGGGCTTACTCTGCTGCCTCTTTAGGTCTTACGCTATGTTGCCGAAATGAGTCGTAGTGACTCCGCTCCCCGTTCGATCCGAATCACATAAAATGAACCCTGCAGTAGTACCCGTGATCCCCTGGATCTTCACCCCAAATGCGTCGGCTTCGCACTCACTCGACCGTATCGAACCGACTCGCCGCCGAAAAACAGGAGATCGATAGTCCGGGAGTTGGACTATCGATTCCCGTTTCTGAGACCACTGTTAGAGGTGGAAATTTTCATTTTCGCCATGATCCCCTGGATCTTCACCCCAAATGCGTCGGCTTCGCACTCACTCGACCGTATCGAACCGACTCGCCGCCGAAAAACAGGAGATCGATAGTCCGGGAGTTGGACTATCGATTCCCGTTTCTGAGACCACTGTTGGAGGTGGAAATTTTCATTTTCGCCATGACCCTCCGCCACCACACCCCCCCCCTCTCTCTATATCGCTAACCTACTACGTACAAGCTCAAGAAGCCCGTCACCTGATACTGTCAAGTGCTGTCCCTGCGTCGAAGGAGACAGGACGCACAGAGGACATGCACTTCTACCACTGCGACGAGGACTCCGCCAAGGTGACATCAAATTTTCTGTCTCTAGGTTTGGGCCCTTGTCACTGTCGCGGAGTCCTTTAATCTCGCGTTACTCGGAGACAATCGCTAGTTCGACGTCCCAACCTCGACAGGCTATCGAAGTTCACTTCGACGCCACCCCCCCAACTCAAGCCGAGCCAAGATCCTACCCGCGTCATCATCATCGCCCAAGATGTCTCGCGGCAACCAAGATATGCGACGAGAATTCGAACAACTTAAGCAAGATCACGCTCGAGATATCGATGACCTGAAGCAAGATCACACTCGAACTATCGACAAACTGCAGCAAGATCAAGCCACCCAAGCCGACGCACTTCGGCAGCTGCAGAACCAGCTCGCCAATCTTACCGGCGGAACCCCTCCTGCACCCGCTCCAGCGCGTACACCTTCACCCACAGCCCCGGACCCCACCCCCAGCACGCTCACACGTCAAGACCCACAGCCCCCAACCACGTCCCGTGACTCGCCGCACACGATGTCGCGCACGCAAGACCAAGACCCGCACCAAGCGATCGCGCCCCTAGAAGACGATTTCGCCGCCGACCATGCCAGCGACGACGCTGATCTCGACGACGATGATCTCGACGACGATCAACTCGACGCACTCGCCGCGGACTACGCCGCCTACCGTGCCCGAGTAGACGCCCACCTCGATCTGCATCGGCAGCTGTATAAGCAGCTCCATACCCCACTGCAGTTCGCCGCTGCCTCGGCCGCCAGTACCGCCATGCTTCAGCAGCTGCACCAGCAGAGGGCCAAACAGATCGACGCCATTTACAGCCGAACCTCCCCTTCAGCCGCCGCAGCTCCTCCCGATGTTGCCGCCGCTCCCGCTTCACCACCACAAGCCCCGACCACTCCGGTCACAACACCACAAGCCCCGACGACCCCGGTCACCGCACCGACCGTCCCGCTAGCTCCTCCAACTCTAGCCGCCGCTTCTGCACCACCACCACCACCCCTGACCACTCCAGTCACACCACCCAAAGCCACGACCACCCCGGTCACCACACCGACCGTTCCGATCGTCCCACCGACCATCCCGGTCGTCACCCCAACCACAACCCCACCTTCGTCTGCATCTCCAGGCATCACCCCATCACCATCACCCTGTTCGCTTTCCTCGCCACCGATGTCGACCACACCGCCACCACTCCACACTCAAGTCCCCATCTCCGACACCACTGCCATTATTACCCCGGTACATGGCACACTCCTCTCAGAAGACCAACGCCTCCACCCGCGCAACTACGCCACCTATGGTTGTGACGGCCCTGGCAACTTCTCCGACACCACCACCCTTCCTCCCTCCTCTATGAACCCCGAAGTTCTCTACCGCGCATTGATCGCAACTCAAACCGCACTCGCCCGCGCCAACGCGCGCCATGACGCCGAAGCCCGTGCTCACGACGAAACCAAATCTGACCTCGCCCAAGCAACAGCTCATCTTTCCGCCCAAGAAGCCTCCTTCGCGATCCTCCACGACACCCAACGAGCCCAGGATGCTGTTCTTCAGCAAATCCTCAACTCCCTTCCACCGCCTATACACCCGGATGCTCCTCGCATCACCCCCCACACCTACTCCACCTACGGTTACGACCCTGGTACACCCCCATGCACCGACACCATATCCCCACCGGCACCACAGCCGCAAGTTGTTCCTTCACCGCCTACCCCTTTCGCTCCCACACCCACTATCGCTCCGACTCTCCCTTCAGCCCCACGTTCCTCTCCTGAGGGCGTCACTCCCCTCAACCTCTCTCCCGGCCCACCCCTCTTCCACTTTCCCGGCCCCGGACCCGGAACCCCGGACTCCTCACACCATCTCATTTCTCCCGCACACGACACTCCTTTCCCCAAGTCCCCTCCCGACCGCATTCCTTCGCCTCCACCATGTCACCCACCTCCATCTTACGCCGACTCCCCACTCAAACATACCCTCTTCCCACACAACGGACCCGGCCCCCTTACCACCTACACCCCTCCAGGCCTTCTTCTTGCCGAATCCACCCTCCAACACCTCACCACCCGCATCACCCACCCCCCATGCTTCGAACTTTCGGCCTCATGCAGCCTCTACGACGAAGACCACAACTACTACAACGCACCTTCCCCGACCCTTCCCCTGATTCCATGGACGACTCCGTCGCCCGCCACCACACCCACTTCTCACGACCGCAACCTCTTCGGCTACTTCCCCGCCGCCCGCTCTTTTCCTTCTTCGACCTTTCTTGGTCCAGAGCTCCACTCTCCCGAGTTCGCTCTGTGAGGGCGTAGAGGTGGAAAATTTCATTTTCGCCATGACCCCCCCCCACCACCCCCCCCCCCCTCTCTCTATATCGCTAACCTACTACGTACACGCTCAAGAAGCCCGTCACCTGATACTGTCAGGTGCTGTCCCTGCGTCGAAGGAGACAGGACGCACAGAGGACAAGTACTTCTACCACTGCGACTAGGACTCCGCCAAGGTGACATCAAATTTTCTGTCTCTAACTGTAGTGGTTTTTCTCAGACACCCGCTGTGGCAGTAACGCCCATTCCCCCCACTTGCCTGCCTGCCACCCGACTTACCCTGATTGTTGCTCTGGTACTGACCTTGCAATTATGGGGGGGGTGTCATCTTGACATCCTCACCTGTACTTCACTGAACCCAATGTACCAGGCATTTGTATTGCTTTCTTGCTGTCTTCTTGCTATTACCCTCATTTGATTGTCCGATTTCGTGATGGCGTGAGGTATTACGCTGAGATCGGGCGTGTGGTGGTTTCACCCGCGGTTCGGGTTGGGAGAAAGGATTGTTGAGGCCCCTGGTCCGGCCAAGAGGAGCGGGTGTCTGAGAGAGAAAACCACTACCGCGGTCTCAGAAACGGGAATCGATAGTCCAACTCCCGGACTATCGATCACCTGTTTTTCGGCGGCGAGTCGGTTCGTAACGGTTGAGTGAAGCCGACGCATTTGTGGGTGAAGATCCAGTGGA
Organism: Chrysophaeum taylorii; assembly: GCA_029834535.1. Lineage (NCBI taxonomy): Eukaryota > Pelagophyceae > Pelagomonadales > Pelagomonadaceae > Chrysophaeum > Chrysophaeum taylorii. The sequence goes on along the minus strand of JAQMWT010000681.1, from coordinate 22,713 downwards.
TCATGGGTACCGCCGCGGGGTTCATTTTACGTGATTCGGATCGAACTGGGAGCGGAGTCACTACGACTCATTTTGCATATCTTTGCATATCGTAACTGAGTGGCTGTGTTGTAAGTCCTAACCTAGCTCGCGCGAGGCAGACCACCTCCCTGACGGCGAGCGACAGCACCGGGCAGGCCGTCCATAGTCTTCACGCGCAAGGCAAAACTTCCGTAAGTCCAGCGCACCGGCACAGCGCGCAGTCAGGCGGCTGCCGGCAATTGTCGTCTGACGAAAAAGAATACAACAAGCGAGCTGTGAGCGTTCGGATTCATCCTATTATCCGGGCAAAGCGCGGTCATGGCAGAGAGGCCAATGACAGAACGACCGCAGTGGTTTCGGGGCGCACGGGAGCGTCTGCAACGATTCAGTGCAGCGACTCCATGGCGGAGGCTCTCACAATGCCGAGCGATCTCGCATGGGGTAACCTCTCAGTCACGGACCGAATGCAGCATCTAGCGGCCGTGATACTCCCGTCTTCCATGGCGTACATAGTCCTCGACGCCCACAACGCACTGCCGCCCACGCTCCGCAACATCGGGATCGCGCGCCCGAACGTAGTCGTACCCACCGACGAACCCTCCGAAACATACATCATCGAGCGCGCCCCCTCCGACCGCACCCGCGACGGAGCCACCGCACCCGAGCCCCGGAGCGCCCTTGTGAACGTTTCGACTCGCGTAATTCACTGGGTACCCAACCGCGACCTCCAGGACAAAGCGAAATGGCAACCGCCGGATCTTCCTTTAACCCCTCCGAAGCCCGCTGCATCAGGGACGATGCACTCATCTTCCCAAGGGGGTACCCGCGCGAGCAAAAACGACGCAACCTCGAAAGGCGAACCAAGGGACGAAAAACCAACCAAGAAACCAACGGGCGACAAGACCAAAGAGCCCGTCCGGTTCAAGTACGAGGAACGGTTTGACGTGCCATGGAAAAACGCACCAAGGGACGAAGACGGCGCGCCGCTACCGCAACAGCCCAACCATCTGGAAGGGAACGAGGCCATGGTCGTCAAGAACCCCACGAAAGAAGAAGTGGACAAGGTCGTCGATGAGCTAGGCATCCCGAACAACTCCCACCTGGACGAGGATGCCAAACTCATGTTGGCGCACTGCGTTCGATACTCCTGGGCTTTCTTCGATCCCATCATGAGACCCGTAGATTCTCGACCGGTATCCCTTGGATTCAAAGACGCGGACCCAAAAACCATCAAGATGTCGCCGTACCGTCTTACTCCCGCCAAGATTGAATGTCTTCGACAGCAGATTTCCGAATGGTGCAGAGACGGAGTCATCAGACCTGCCGACTCCCCCTGGGGGTTCCCGGTCTTGATGCTCCCGAAGAAAGGTGCGGAGCTCGGAACATCTAACGCCTTCCGCGCGGCCGTCGACTTACGTCAGCTCAACGACCAGTTGGTTGACGACAGCTGGCCGAACGTGCCGCAGGAGGACGCCCTAGCGTTCCTGGCCGGCCGAAGGTTCCGGACCTCGATCGACATTCGGTGGGGGTACCACAACCTTCGACTGGACCCGCAGGCACAGGACGCCGTGACGATGGTCAGCCCGCTCGGAGCCCACAGCTTTCTCCGACTGCCCCTGGGAGTGAAGACCGCAGGCGCCCTCTTCTGCAAGCAGATGACAGCCGACCTCGCTAAATGGATGTACCGAGATCTGGTCAGCTTCATCGACGACATCATCATGGGAACGGACAACGTCCACGATCATTTGCAGTGCCTAGTCGAAGTCCTCTCTCACCTGGCCTACAAAGGATACAGCGGCCGGACAGCCAAGTTCCACTTGCTCCAAGACGACATCGAGTTCCTTGGTCATATCTCGACCCCCGACGGGTTGAAGCCCAACCCCAAAACGTCGGAAGCACTGCGGAAGATGCCGATTCCCGGGACGCTGCCGAAAACCTCCCCGAAGACGCAAATCCGCTCGTTCATCGGGATGAGCAACTACTGCCGGAGATACATCAAGGACTATTCGAAGATTGCGGAACCCTTGCGACGCCTGACGTTGGAGGAAGTGCCGTTCAAATGGACGCCGGAGTGCCAGGAAGCGTGGGACACCATCATCGACGCACTGGCGGATTCCCGCGGAGTGTATCATCCGGATTACGACCTCCCCTTCCACATCAGGACCGATGCCTCCAAAGACGGTCTCGGAGCTTATCTCTTCCAAATCGTCGAAGTCCAGGACGACAAGGGTCACACATGTCGCGAAGAACGGGTGATCGAGTACTGGAGCCGAGCGGTGCCCAAAGAGATGCGCAATTACGAGCCGCGCCGTCTAGAGCTCCTGGGGGTGATCCTGTCCCTCGAACACTTCCGCCCGTTCATCGAAGGCCACCGGACCGTTCTCGAAACCGACCATCGGAATCTGACGTTCCTCCGTAACACGACCCACTCCACCGGGCAGCTCGCCCGATGGGCGATGCGGCTGGCCAATTTCGACCCCGAACTCGGTTATAAGCCCGGCAAGTCCCCGGGAATGAGTATCCCCGACTGCCTCTCGAGGAATCCGATCGATCACGTCATCGAGACCGACGAGTTCGGAGAGCCGCTCAATCACGCGTACTTGGTCGTGCAGGAGCTGCCTCTCCCCGAAGGCGAAGCCGGGTGTCACGTCATCCTCAACTTGATGCAGACCGAGATCCCCGAAGACCTCGAAGACCCTCCGGACGATCCGATGGGATACGCCGCGTCGCACGCCACACAACAACGCAAGAAAGTGGCCCTACGCGCACGCAAGCCACCGTTACGTACCGACGTCGGACTACAAAAGGAATTCATCGACAAGATCCCTGACAACATTTCACTGGACGAGATTGCCGACGCCCAGAAGAACGATCCTCTATGCGACAGTATCCGCGCAGGAATGAACCAAAGCGATTCTCGCCGCCGATTCGGAGCCAACGTCCGCTATGACGTCTGGAAGGGAGTCTTGTACCGGTACGACATCGACCTCCGCCCCGTGATCGTCGCGCCCGCAACCTTGCGAGAGAGGATCATGCGCATCCACCACAGCTCGCCCCTGGGAGGACATATCGGACGCGATAGCACCGTCAACGCGATCGCCGAAAGGTTCTGGTGGCCGCGCATGTCCCACCAGGTTGGAGTCTTCGTCAATAGCTGCCTGGTTTGCCAAAAATCGCGAACCCCGGAGCCAAAGCGAAAAGGGATGCTCCAGCAGCCGATATACGACGGCGATTGCGCCGTTCTATGCATGGACCTTTTCGGACCCCTGCCGAGTACCGGCAAGTCCACGTACATCCTCGTATGTTCGACCCGTTCTCGCACTATCTGGTCTTGGACGTCATAAACACCAAGCATGCTGACGCCATCTTGGAATCCTTCGTGAGAAACATCCTCCTTCAGGGATTTCTCCCGCGTATGATCCTCACCGATAATGGTCGCGAGTTCGTCAACCGGCTGCTACGGGCCTTCCTCGTGGAGTTCGACGTCCGGTACAGGACGACGATACCGTACCACGCCCAAGCGAACCCCGCAGAGCGAGTCAATCGGTTCCTCAAGGCATTCCTTCGAGCCTGCCTCGAGGGTCGCAGCATCACCGACTGGCCGGCCTTCGTCCGGTACGTGTCGTTTTGCTACAACCGAAAGTTCATCCCCGGCACGCAAATCTCCCCGTTCATGTTGCGCCTGAACCGGCAGCCGATGTTGCCCACGGACTACACCTTGTTGGTTCAGCCCGATCCCGTTCTGCCGCGACCCCGATCCGACGCGTTACTGGAGATCAAGCAAAACTTCCAATACTACTCGAAAGTCGTCGCGGAAGCACATGAGCATGCCAAGAAGACGCAGAAACTCGCTTACGACGCCGATCACGTCGATGTCGAATACAACGTCAATTCGCACGTATTACTGTACATTCCGCAGTCCCAAAACAAGTTGCGACCGGAGTGGCGCGGCCCCTTCCTCATCACCGAGCGTCTGTCGCCCGTTTCGTACAAGATCCGATCGGTTTACGGAGCCGCCGAAGAGCGAATCGTGTCAGTCCAACAGATCACCCCAGTGTCGATGCCTCCCGCGCTCGATGCCACGATCCGTCGTCCGAGCCCCGAATTCCGCGACGAGTACGAGCGCGGCAAGCTCGTCATCTTCCGAATCCCGTCGGCCCGAGACCCCGATTGGCGCAAGAAGCTCTACGTCGCCGAGGTTTTCGAGGATTATGATGATGTTCAGGGCGGAATCGCCATCCACTTTTACTCCTATCTGGGCCCGCGCGACGACCCATCGCATTTCGGCCCGACCTCCCCGCTCGAAAGTCGCACGCTCAGCCCGGAATTCAAGACGGCACTCGGTCGCAGCTTCACCCGCACCGAGAAATTAACACCTCAGTGCACCCCTTGCGTGACCGACTTCGCCCCGGGCGAGATCGACGTCCTGGTTCCCCGGTTCAAGCTCCAGGGGAAATCAGTTCCACCTTCGATCGTCCAGCGCGTCAAAGATATTCTCGCGCATCGCGCGCGCCAAGAACAAGAACAACTCCAAGCTCAACAACGCGCTCATCAGACGCGCACTCAAGCCCCGTCCTCCGACGGTCCGCGCCGAAACTCTCGTCAGTCGCACCACCGCCGTCGCTGAGGACAGCTCCCATCAAAGCAGGGGAGTCCTGTGGCGGTAACCCTTACACCGCCATCCTTACCCCTAGTTCTATCGAGTTCTCTACCCCACTTCCTGTTTACTGGACTCTACTTCAACCCCTGACGTACGTATTTGCAATGCCACCAGGCGTTTACTCCTTTCAAATCGACTAATCTCAACCATAAATCATTTCACGAGTCTTCGGATTGAAGCTCGTGGGCAGTTTGAAGCTTGATCGACAGGAAGGAAGCGCTCCTCAACCCGCTCGGCACCCTCGAGACGTCGAGGGCACAGTCGAAGCAGAGTAAGAAGTCAGAGCGCATAATCCTTTCCTGCCGCACCCCGCGTACTCCCGTTCGCACCCCCCCCCATTCCCTCTAAGCAGTCGACCTTTAAAGACAATGTGTCCAGGCATATCCCTCACGTCCCCAAACTACTTATCCCCAAAACCCCTCAACGCCCGTGCCCCCGCTCGCACCCTCTCCCCTCTCAGCAGTCGACCTTCAACGACACATTCAGTGATATCAACCTTGACCCTTACCCTTTACCCTCCCTACTCCCCTCTTATTCTCTACTAACGCCATCATATGAAACCAAATGGAAGCAACCGCTCCACCCCAACCAGATCAGCCACACCAACAAGTGGATGATTCCACTTCCTTGAAACCCACAAAAACGTGAGCGACTGTACACTTGCGGCAATCTTTTAGTGTCTCTACCTACGACTAACCCAAAAACGAATCGACATGTTCTTTGTCGGGGACAGATCGCATACATCACTTTCGCGGACGCCAACTTGAGAGGGTTGTATTGGTCACCCTCTCCGGCCATCGAGCACGCGTCGGGGCGCGCGTATTCGAAAACCTCGAGCTGGCCGGCTTGAGCCAGCGCAGGTCGATTCGTCCGGCCCGTTGGCACGCCTTTCGGACACAACAATCCTACTTGAGGAGTTTATGACTCGCGCGGAAAAGAAAATGGAGATTTATGGAAATGGAAACTTCCAGAGGTTTCTAGAAGTTTCCAAGGGCCTCTCAGAGGCTGGAAAAGTCCATCAAATCATGAATATTCAGAGTGTAGTACACGCGCAATCTCTAACCTCAGTAAGTTCGGCGTAAGCCCACTCGTGCTCACACCCACTCACCCCACTCTCCTTTGAGCCCGTCGCTCTCACCCCCGCCAATCTAAGCTGCATTGATCCGCACACGCCGCTAAACTTTGAATTTACTCTAACACCCCCAGTAAGTTCACCTGATCCAAGTAAGTTCACCTGGTCACTAAGTTCACCTAGTCCAAATCTCTAACCCCAATAAGTTCACCTGGTTCCAGTAAGCTCACCTACAGTGCGCGTGAAGACGCCGGGAGGGGGTTTATCGGTATTGCGCAGCACGTGTGGGGTAGGGTGGAGTCGTCGACCAAGAAGAGGATATCCTCGGGGTTGCCGATCGACAGAGAGCCACGTAGAGCTCGACGTGGCAGAAGACGGGCCTGGGCAAGAGGACGCCGACCTCGCGGGGCGTCTGGCCCTAGCTCTTGTTGATCGTTTGGCGTAGGCGGGCCTTAAGGGATACTGGTTGGAGGTGCCTCGGTGACAAGACACGATCGATCATGTATCTGGTACCGTTGCAGTGGCCGTGCGACGGGTCGAGGTTGCGAAGACCTTAAGCTCGCGCTCAAAGTCAGCATGCCGTTGGTTGTCAGGGAGTTGAAAACTCGACTGTAAAGAGCGAGGCGTCGTCTTCCGACCCAACCTAGTCGGCCGAAAAGAACTCCGACGCCTCGTCTCCGGGAAAGACCGCGGTCATGCGCGCGTTGTCAGCATCGACAACATCGTTTCGACGGGGCGTGAGAATGGCGCGCTGAAAGAGCCGCCGCGGGTCTTGGAAATACTCTGCGAGGTGGCCGCAGACGGCTTGGAGGATCAATGTTTGGCGCCTACCTGAGCCTTACCCTGATTCGGCATTCTCTCCTGCGCCGACCTCTGCCCCGCCGCCTTTTTTGACACGGCGGCCCAGGCCCTCCCACACCTCGTCGACCTTCGCGATCCTACGGGTGCCGTGGAGGTCCCTGGCTACCTCCCCCGCCTCGCCTCGGTCCTGGGTGCCACTTCTTTTCGCACAGGTAACGAGTTGCACCGTTGGCACCACCTCCTCGCATCCGTTTGCCGCCTGGGGCGAGCACTCGAGACTGCGTGGGACGGACTTCGGGCTGATCTCCGTACCACGCTGGCTTCCCACGGCGGCGCTGGTTCCGGCGACCCCGCCAACGTTCATCTCGTCGACGGTCCTCTCTCCCACGAATTCGTCTCCATGGGCGTCCTCGTCGACCCCACCATCTCGACACCCGTGCTCATACACCAACTCCAGCGTGCTCTAACCTCCCAGCGCGAGACACCTCGGGCCACTGCACTCCAGCGACTTGCGGCCGCCCTTCCCATCACCGATGCACTTCGAGTAGCGGCGTCCTCGTGGGAGCGCTTCTCGACTACGTTCATCAGCTCGTGGCCCAGCTCCTCCCTTCAAATTCCCAACCGCTGCTGGGCCGAGATGTGTGCCCAGTACTTTGGCTACCCCTCTCCAGCTTGTTCGGGCCTCGTGGGCACTCGCATTCTGGGCACTGACGTCGTTCTCGACGCTCACGGCAAGGTGCTTCTCACGCAGGCCAACCTTGTCAACCGCGGAGGAGCGCGGACCACCTGGCACGACAGCCTGCTCGAGTGCGTCCTCTGCATCGTCAAAGAGGCCGGCATCCCCGCCCTGTCCGAGGTTTTCGGCATCTTTGCTGACGTCGTCACCCCTACCATTCGCACGCGCCTCTACGGCCGGTACCGGGGCAATCTCACCCGACGCCAAGTCGTCCCAGACATCCTCACCTTGCTCGACAACAAGGAGCAACTCTACGACCTCAAAACCCTCGCTTGGGGTTCGTTATACACTACCCACGCCCTCCATCCCTCCCACCCGTCGCCTGTCGATCGGCGCGCAGCGCAAGTCCACTCCGAATACCTCGCTCGCGCCCGCGGCATCGACAACATCATCCCCCAGCCGGGTACAGCACCACCGCCTGGCTTCTTGGGCCCTGTCGAACAGCGGCTACGTAGCTACGGCACCGTCGCCGGCCCCGTCTTTGGCGCCTTCGGTGAGGCCAGCGCGGCGTGCCACGCCCTCGCCCAAACATGCGCAGAGCGCATCGCTGCGCGAACCTGGGTGGAAAGCGGCTGCGCCAACTTCACAGAGGCAAAGGCGGCCCAAACTCGCCACATCTACCGCGAGTGGGGGATCGCTAACGCATTGGGCCGGGCGCGCTGTGCCCTCACCGCCTTCACCCATGTCGCCGCCTCGGGGAGCCCCACACATACCGCCCGATCCCAGCAGGACGTCACCCTTCGTCGCACATACGTCCGGCGGCAGCATGCGTGCGACCTACGGGCGGGGCCCGTCCTCTCTTCGCCTGCCCCACGACTCGGCGATGGCCCCGACTAGGTCCCGCATACATATCTACGCCCGTCAGGCACATCCCTTCTACCCCACAAAACCACACACATCCTTCATGCACCACACACACGCCCCCCTCTTAGCAGTCGACCTTTAAAGACAAACAAACATCTCCTTTTTGGAAGTTAGGAAACAGCATATGCGGCGTGGGTGACCATAGTCGCCCTGATAGTCGCGTATGCGAAAATTCTTATGTCTATATGCTTTGTTTGTTGTGTTGTCTTTGAATGGTTAGCTGTCGATACAGCTCCCTCGTCAACCATCAGAGGCACTAGAGGTATATCGGGGCAGGTGTATCGTGACACGTAGAGTGCCCAAATATAAGCGTATGGAACCATACTGCTTCATCTGCGGTGGATGCAGCAGCAATGATCTCTGCGTGCAGAGTTGATTTGGCTGTGACAGTTTGTTTCTTGGAGGACCAGGAAACTAGGCAGCCGAAAACTTAGACGCAGTAACCAGTCGTAGATCGCAGGCGAGGGTCTTGTGAGTCTGCGAAGTCAGCATCACTGAATGCTACCACGGGGCAAGAGTAAATGTTCCTAGGTTCTGGATACTTGGTGCAAAGCACTTTTCGGGATTTCAGATGACAGAGGTAAGCCATCTGTTTTGTATACCAGTCCATGGTCAGGGTTTGTGTGTAAATACCGGAGTAGTGTCACGTCTAACCAAACCTTATGCAGGCGTTCGGGCGAATGCATGCACTTGCAAGGCGGTTGAGTATGGTCGTTATGTCTGGCCTGACTGTGATACTCAAGTATGTAAGTGAGCCATATATCGACTGGAATGAGTCTTTGATCTTGACTTGTATAGGTGTTAATGGAGTGTGATTCTTCTTTTGCAGGTCTTTGAATTCTGAGTGATGCGGGGCGCGCTTAGTAGAGAGTTGTCCCAGATTAAGTTTAGAGAGCAGCTCTCGGAGTTTATGTCCAGCGCTCATTTTGAACACCCCTTTGATGATACCTCCAGATGCTTGCGTTTCTCGTCGTCTGACATTTCCTTTAACTCGAGAATCTGATCAGGTGAGTGTTCGATATCTCCAGTTTTTGTGTCGGGACCATCACCAGGTTGCTTTGATAGCGGGTCGAAGGTGAGGTGTACTCCCTCCACTTGACTAACGTCTGTGTCTAGGAGCTGAGAGCGCAGGTCCTTGTTGGGGTAAAGATGCTGCCCAAGCAGGTGGTCATTTTCGCAGCCTTTAAATAGGGATTCACGCGCGTCGTTCAGTGCGTCTATTGCAGGCGCGGCGTCGGTGGATCTGAAGAGAGCAAGCGAGATATCCTCATACGTAGTCGGCTCGCATTGAAAGAGTCCTTTGGACTCCAGCTCGAGTTGAACCTTTGCCTGATGTTTGTGTTGTATCATGGTGCGCTCGGGGTCAATGTGCGCGGCCAGTTGCTCGAACATCTTGGAGCCATTGGCGGAGGTGAGATCTAGTTTCAGGAACTGGTTCTCAATAGCATGGCGCAGTTCCGAACCTGTTCCTCCAACTTCGCCGAACTCGGTCGTGTTGCGGGCGTTCGCGTACGCGTGTTGCTTGAATGAGGTGAGCGCTCCCGTGTAATCGTCTGCATCTTGTAGGTTGGAATCTTTACAGTTTGCGGTATTTCGCGCAGTTGGGGAGAAATCCACCCCCTCGAGGCGTACGGCATGAGACAAGAGGCTTTCGTACTCATCGTCGACGGCAGGGTCGTCGCAAGTGTCGAGACACGTGCCAACCAGGTCCGGGTGAGCGCCGGGAATGGTGTCCACTGCAGATTGGGTGGCAAGATGCGCGAAGGGCTTCGAGCGGGCCGGGTTGTGGCGGTGCCTTTATACCGCCAGGTGTCACCATGATCACGTGGAGAGAGGTGTTTGGTGTACCGAGTGCGGTGATGGTATTGGAGATCGACAATGACGCGAGTTTCCGCCGGTGGTATCGGGGTGCCGTTCGCGTGTTTGAGTCGAATTTTGTCGCAGTGAGTGGGCGAAATGAGAGCGTCTACCCAGATATCTTTTCCATCGGAGCCGTTCCAGTGGACTTCAATCACGTCGCGTGCTTGAGGAGCACGGTGGTAAACGGTGTGAGGGTGACGTTAGGACCGTGTGGGCCGAGTGACATCGTCAGCAACATCGGATGGGAGAGACGACGAGGCGTGGAGCGCGAGCTAGTTGTCGCGGAGTCGGATTGTCCGGCCGGAGAGTCTTGAGATGCCGGGTACTGCGTCGAAGAGGCGGCGGCGGCTGCGAGTCGGCATCGGATTCAGACTCGGAAGACTGGTCATCGTCACGGCGGACGGAGCGGTGTCGTCTGGTGCAGACGGACATTCTGACAGTCGCAGCAGTGAGGGTGTCGGCTCCGGTGGAGCTGGCGAGGATGCGTCTTTCGCGGTGTTGGTTATACGCGCGGATCGTCCAGTAACTTATTGACACTGGTCGCTTGATTCACCAGTGGCTGGGCGCGGTACTTGCGCCAGTCTGGGCGGAGGTCCTCGGCTTGGAATTGCCCAGTGGTGATGATGTCACCGCATTCGGCAATCTGTACTCGGGACTCGCGGTGATTGGCGATGTAAAGTGCAGACAGCGGGAGCATATGAACACTTTCGAGGTAGACGCCGCGTACCATTTTGGGTTCACGCTCGTTACGGTGCGGCTTGTTGGCCAGTACCCAGGAGCCGAAAGGATAGAGCTGTGAGCTCATCTCCTCCTGACGAGACAGTACTTGATGTGGGTGTGCGAGCAACACGTTCACGACATGAAAGGAGTCGCGTCCGGTGTTGATGTGCACGGTGCTGTAGAACAGGCTAGAGAAAACCCGGTAAGTCGAAGGGTCGACTTGGTGCCCTTTAACCGCCTTGCCTCGGAGGCCTTCCTGTGCCATGGTTGCTCGTTTGGTTAGACGCCCGATGAAATGCAGCTGATGGCCCCCAAGAGTCTCAATTTTAAAATGAGAGCTCGGTCTTCATGATATCCAGTTCATGAGCTTGGAATTTTTTGGCAGCGTCAGCAAGCACGACTCGTGTACTCGTACGTCATATCTAGCTTTCATCAAGTTCACACCGTAAAGAATGGCGGCGAGAGCGGTTTTTGGGACAAGGCGATTCGCAGGGTATACGACACCGAAGTCGCATTTAACACACACCACAACATATAGGTGTGAATAATGGCGATAGACTGGCGGCATCGTGGACTCTGCCACATCCATAGCTAGGACCTGTCCGAAGCTGAGCTCGTTTGGCGCATACGTCTCGAGGTGATTGGACCACGGTAAGTTGTCCAGGTATTTTGCCATTCTGTCGTCCGGAACCAATAATCGCAGATATCGAGAATCACCTGGCTGTAAGTCGCAGAAATGGGTTTAGCTCGAATGTTGCGTTCCATTGAGTCTGGCGTGTGCAGGAAGATGGAGCGGTACCAACACACTCTAAAGTGCTTAGCGGGAAATCCAGCGTGGGTCGGAGGCAACTCAGGAGGCCAGTCGGGGGTCGGGACGGAGTCTGCGGTTTTGGTCTTAGCCGCATCAGGAGTGAATCGAAGAGCTTTGATCTTGTAATTGGACATCTGTTAAGGTGGCCTTTTCTTGAAACGTTTGACCATGGCGGCGGTAAACGCAGAGTGGCTGTGTGAATCCCCAATGACTGTCATGAGTTGGTCGGCACAGGCTACTGTTACGTCGGCACTGGTGAGTAGTTTGTCCAAGTCCTCGACTTCGGAGCTTAGGCTTTCTTGTTGTGCTGTCACGAAGTCTGTGATATCACACGACACGGCGTATTTGGGCGTCACGCGGTGAATCGACACGTGAATTGCTAAAAGCTGCGGAGGAGCGATCATTGAGGCTTGCTCCTTAAACACTCGACCGGGTGGCATATTTTAGAATCGCTCATGCAGGACTCAGTCGTCTGGCGTGCAAATACGCGCAGTTTCTTCCCGTGCGATGTATCTGTATTGCCTAGAGCTGCGTATGAGCAGGTTGCCATCGGAAGTGAGCGTGCGTGAAAGTCCAGAGGGTAAGTAGGTGCGTAGACCTAGCGTGGTCTGCTTCTCAGGTAACTCGTAATGGCCGTCACGATGAGCTAATGACATTCGCAGCTGAGAGTACAACGTGCTGCTAGGTTCTTTCAGGAGATGGTCATCTTCTGGTAGCCTAGCGAGAATGCATCAGGATTCTGCAAATTGACCAATTCAGCTACTCTCAGACTCAGATCTGACGAGAGGTCGCCCATCTCAGGGAGTTTCGGTCTGCACGCCAGGGCAGAGACGATGTATCCCTGGCGTGTGTTGACCTGTGACACTTCATATCCGCATAACGTAAATGGCTTGCCATAGGCTTTTCGCGTATGTTGACCAGCGGGATTCCTTAGTGGCACAATAGTCAGCTGACCGCCGGTGCAGAATCCTGGAGTAACAATCGCTTGAGGTTCGAGATGGCTATACTCGGGTGTGGTCAACTCAAGTTGTTCCTGCGAAGAACGTACAACGAATAAACCAGCGTTGATTCCGGCGTCCAAGAAAACTTCTCGTAAGAGCGACCATGCTTTTGTGCTAGATGTGATAGCCGACATGATGCTTGCATAATAGCAGGCAGTGAACACAAGTCGTTGTCCAGTCCTAGAGTGGTGACTGTGTTGGAGTTGGACCTTCTGTGTTGCATTTTCTCACCCCCCTGTCACAGGCGCTGAGCGCGTGGCAATGCGAGAGATGGACAATAGGTGATTTGCATGTGGAGGGACCACAACATCGTCAGGGTATCGATGTGCCCGCTGGGCGGTGAAGAAGGCGTGGCGCTGAGGGGTCAGAGTGGATATCCACGGCAGACGAGCATCTGAGTAGGAGATGCCGTTGCGTGGAATTACGAGCATGGGGGGGACAGCTTTGTCCGCGAGGAGAAGTGGTTGGAGCGGTTTCACACAGGAGGAGAGTCCAGACGTGCGAGGAATGTCCAGAGGTGGGAGCGGAGTCGTGCTATGGATGGCCAACAATCGGACTTTGGAGATGGGTGCGCCAACGGAGGCAGCGTCACATATGGGCGCGGACGAATAAAACCCGAACTTGCGGGCTTGGCGAGCACATGTTCGAAATGCTCAAAATTCGTCGTTGAGGGTGGTGTCATCTCTTCAAGAATACGGGTGGAGTGGAGTGCCAGTGCGATGCGGAATCGCAGGTCGGAGCGGAACATCCAGGCCGTCTTGGTGTCTGGGTAGCGGTTAAGATCCTTGAGCGAGGACTCAGACGTGCATTCCGTGGACAGCACAGTAACGTCGGCAGTGACCTTGAGCTTGCCAGACGCAACGATTCGTGGAATGAGCGTGGCATTGGGGCACGTGACGATGTCAGGACCGAAACGCTGTCGAGCCAGTCGAAGGAGGGACTTCGCAGACCGAGATATCGCGGAATTTGGCGGAGGTCTGGTTGTTTCGAAAGAGGGAGGGGCCTGCAGTGGAGACACCGGTGCAAATCAGCGCCAGTGTACGGGGCTTAGGCGTGCCGTTGATATCGCCGTAGGCAGCCCTAGAGAGCATCATGTGCGGCGAATCATCCGGCTGTTGCATGAACAGTGAGGACGGGAGGTCAGAACGCGCGAGTTTGCGGAGGTTGGGGTCAACTGCTTGGATGTGACCGAGATCACGGGACAACGAGAAGGTGTTGTGCGTGATCAACGAACGCAGTTTCGTGAACTCGCGGGAGGAGGGCCGCAGGGGCAGTTATATAAGCCCGTTTTGTGATTTCTCGCATGTGAATACAGCGGCTGAAGCGTCAAGTTCCCGATAGTTCAGGGGCAGAGCAGCAAGTGCGGGTGACTTTTGAGTGCCGTAAGGGACGTACGGAGAAGGTGCATCGAAAATGAGCTCTTGAAAACGTGGCCAGTTGCACATGACGGGAGAAATAGGTCCTCGTGGAAGTCATCCAACAGAAGTACTAGCGCGAAATACACAAGTCCCGTGTCGGGGTTGCGAGCGTCTGCAACCACAAGCAGGGAGAGTGCAATCTTGGTGACCACGACCGATGTGGAAGCCTGTGACATCGTAACAGGGGTGGGACCCCTTAATGATAAGAGGTGACGAAGGGTGGCCAACGTTGAAGGTGGCGCCTGTATCAGAGATGGCGACAAGCTTGGTGGTCTTGAAAGCGTGTTCATGCTTGAGCGACATAGGGTCGATGGAAGACGTGAAGCACAAAATGGGGATGTCGTTGAGAGACATTTCGGCTGGAGGAGGGGTACCGAGGGAGTTAAGGAGGGAACTACTACAGATTGGAACTGAGCTAGAAGGCCGCCGAGGAGAGCTACGTGCAGCGGGAGATGCTACGAGTGGCGGGGATGCTAAAGAAGTGTGGGCTCGTGGGGTGGGGCACTGCGTGTACGAGCCGCCCGCACAGGGCTCATGAATTTGACGGATCGTCATCGCCGTCGTCATCGTGGTCGTACTCATCGCCTGCAAGAGGCGCATGAATGGCGGCCTCCGTGTCAACTGGGTCTTCTCCAGGATCTCGGGCGAAGCACGTGAGGTAGGATTGGGCTATCTCAGCTTTAGCTTTGTTGCCGCCCGCCAGAGCCAGGACTCCTCGAATGATTTTCGCGATAAGGTTGTCGCGACGACCATTTCGGGGTTTCTTGTTGAGTTCGGAGAGCTTGTCGGCTTTGCGCATGATTTTGGAAACGATGTCAGGCGGCAGCTTGCCCGAGGGCTGAGGGTGCGGTCCTCGATCGGGTGGGTCTTCATCACGGAAACGCCGGGGCTGACGTGAGAAGAAACGATTCGCTTGAGAGTCTCGCTCGTCACGCCTATGGCGGTCACCGGGTTTGCGGCCCTCATCACTGTAGAAGCTGTTTGCGCGCGGGCGTGGAAGGAGAACGAGCGGGTCGTGATGTGGGACGACGTTTAAGCCAGGAATGACACGGTCGTCGAAAGTGGACATAGACCCAGGTTTGTCATGACCACGGCGGTCGTGTTGTTTCTACTTGTTGTGGCGCTGGGTATCCCCGTAATGCATTTCGAAATCCACAGAGTCGCCAACGAGAGCATCAAGAGTGTCCGTCATGAGGTTGCGTGTATGATTTTCGTCATCGGACGCATCGTGAGTAGAGGGATGCGGGCCGTGTTCGTCGACGACGAGGTCACTCTTTTCATCATCGGGGGGGGGACTCAGTATCACTATCCGGGAGATAAATGTGTTACGGGAGATTAGAAGCGTGATCCGAATAGTCGGCGATGGTGAGAGCCCTGAGGTCTTTATGAGGAGAACCTGGGATGCAGTGGCTGGTCCGACGAGACAGCGCGAGGAGCGAGTCATAGAGATGCCGAATAGAACCGCTCTGAACGAATAGGATATCTTGGTACGTGTACTTGAGTTGCTGGAACATGCGGGCAATTGCGCGGTGCCATTGACGGGTGCGCGGGTCGTCGACGGTGTCAGACGAATAATGTCTGTTCAAGATCATGGTTTCGGCATGTTCGAGGATGGTTTGTTGTTCTGAGAGCATTTGAAACGGCGGATCGAAGGTGCCGAGCATTTAGCAAGCAGTGGTAAGTCACCTGGGAAACCATCCCGTCTCATCGTGAACGTCTGGAAGGTTAATTCGGGGAATGAAAGGTTATGTTCCCTATATCCTCAGAACACGACAGGAAGCATCTAGTACTACACGAGAAAGGTTAATTGTATAGTGCTACATACCTCGGGACGCGCTAGACCATGATGATGAGCGTAGGCACAAATCAGAGGACTATTTGATTGTGTAGAAAGGAAGAAGAAGGGTAAGGAAGAGATCACGTTCTCAACGGACGGATAAGGGTAAGAGGCAGCAGATTTCTCTGCACCCCCTCGAGATGTCTTAAGCGCAAGGTGCGACTGTAGAGCATCTCTTGAGAAAGATGATGATGAAAAAAAAAGGAAGGAATACGGTCTTGATGGTCACAGAGGTCACATACGAAGCATCAAGAGTATAGAAGGGTCTTAGGACTTGGACTTGAACTTGGTGGAACTGAGAGTCGATTTGACCCTTTTGAACAGAACATTAAGAAACACAGATACAACAGACAGTGTTTTAGGATTATTAATCATCGTCAGCTTCTGCTGTAAGGTGGTGAACACCAATAGCTGAACGATGTGGTGCCAAGAGAAGGGCGAGTACAAGTAGAGCATTCAGTATGGATGGCGATAGAGAATCTAGTTGAAAGGTGTCCTGTTGGTTTTCCAAAAAGAAAAGGTTGGACTTGGCGAACGAAGAACGAAGATAGAAGAGTCTTCAGATTCACATGAGAGCGGGCGGAATGCTCTGAAGCATGAGAGCAACTTGTCACGTAGATGAAGGAGGTGATCGTCCGGGGAGGAGTAGTTGGTAGCATGTTGATCATGAGCGGTGAGTATTAAGCGAGACAACAGCTCTGTGATCTTGTACAGTGTATAAGTAACACGTGGGCGTTGGCTGTACGATGGAAGAGCTGGTTCTCCAGGGAGGTGTTTCCTGGAGTTGGTCGACTTGTTGGCACAAGAAGTCGGAATCAGCAAGCGAAGCAGAAGGCGTAGGTAACGGTGGCGAAGATATCTCCAGAATAGCGTCTAGCGTGGAGTGTGAGTAGTTTAACGACGTTTCGGTCAACGTTAAAAAAAAGGGGTGCAGGAAGCCTTAATGTTCTGCCTGAACATAAGTGTGGCCGAACATTACATCCCGGAGTGATGGCAGTTCTGTATCATCAGAGGATGATGCGTAGTTGTTAAGATGTTGTACACGCGATCAGATAACAGTATGAATCACATGGTGGTATTTGGTGGGTTTGAACATAGCCTGAGTTTTACGAGCCTGTGTTCGCTCGAGCGTTACAAGAAAGTTAAGATGCTCCAGGTGCATCTGAGTAATAAGCCGAAGATCCAGTGCCAGTGGTAATTGAGTAGTGGAGTCTGTGGCTGCATCGGTTGCTGATAAGACTAAATGAGCAAGTGACGAGTGTTGCGTTAGATTGCTGTTCAAGAAAATATGTAGCTCCTTTGGCAAATGATACGTGCGTATGATGGTTGCGCGTATATGACCAGCTGAGCACCCATTACAGGAGGGTTGGAAGGAAGTAGCATTACGTGCACATACGTTAGGTTGTGGGCGCCTGATCGGTGTTGTGACAAGCACAACAAAATGTTAGTGGTGATAGTTGAGATGGGGATATGACCATTCTTCCTGTGGTCATCTGTGTTGAGGTGACTCAGCACTTCAGTAAGGAGTTCACTAGGTGCTTGTGACTTCGAAATATATGTGGTAGAAGCAAGAAATGTAGGCTGCCCCAAATCGTCTAGGCTTGCGTACAGTAGGATGACAGGATGAAACGTTCACGTTTGGGGCCTCTGTAGCAGCCAATAGAAGTAATAGCAGGAGCAGCTTCCCAAAATGTAGTAATGGGTAGGCGCATGGATATGACTGTCGTTAGTTCCACAAACAGTAAAGAGTCAGCAGATTCATATATCGAGTTGAGTGCCGTAGAGATTTCCGCTCGCATAACAGAAGAGAGAAAGAGCGTAGCAGGAGTACGGAAGCTCTCAAAAGAGAGAATCCTCGTTCAATCAGGGTAAAATCCATGTTGAGGCCATCCTGGAGTGTTAGGGATTGTAGTAAAAACAGGTTCAGCTGGTGTCGGTGAGACAGTAGCAGCCTGGGAGGTAGTAGGAGTGACAGTGGTTATGGGTTGTCGCTTTTGAACCAACTTGGGAGAAGGCTCGGCCGTGGAGAGCGAGCGTGGAATTGTCCTTCGAACGACTGGAGAGATGCCACGGCCACGGGAGTGTCAAGAAGACATGAACAACACTCGCCCGTGTACAAAAAAATTGTGGCAAGAGAAGGTAAGGCCAGGGATAGTTTAACGACGTTGCGGTCACTAGAGTTAGGTATCTTCAATCCTGTAAAGGATTGTCGTGAGAGGCATGATGCATACCGAGTAGAGAACGAAAAGTGGAGAACTCAGCAGCAAGTGGTTTTGTAAAGCCATCCGCCACGTTCAGCTTGCCGGGAACATGATGGACTCGTATTTTCTGTAGCGAAATATACTCACGGATTTTAAACCATCTAGTCGACAGTGCCTTGGATCGAGAGGACCCATCTGGGTTATTAGAGGTGTGAACAGCGGCAGCATTGTCGACAAAAGAGGTAGGCTTCTGATGAAGCGCATATCTTCAGCAATTGGGTTGTCATTGTCATCGAAGTCAACAGGGTCAGCGGTGTTCTCACCATTAGCATTGTTGACGTAGAAGATGGGGTTGACGACAAAGGAGAGTTCCAACAGCAGCTTGCGTAGCCAAACAGCTTCATCAGCACAAATACTGAGGGCAATCAACTCAGCTTCGTGAGTTGAGCAGGAGACAATCGGTTGAAGTTTGCTTTTCCAACCAATAAGGCAGTTGAAAAGATAGAAGACAAACCCGGTGGTAGATTTCCTATCTTCCTGTGCTAAGGAAGGGGCATTGTCAGCGTCAACCATGGCAACTAAGGGGTCAAACTGTCCAGTAGATACATCCTGCGGTTGGTAGTCGACCACAGTGGATAGATCAATTCGATTAGCGGAGACGGTGCGAAGGTGAGCTTCAATGGCATTACCTTTAGGATGGAACCAGAGGCGAAGTGAGCGGTTTTCCGGCTTCTTGAGGTAGCGAAGCAAATGCTCTAGCATTTGGACGTGAACATACGTAGGTGCATGCATACCACGCGAACATCTGCCCAAGGCCTGCGAGAAGTCAGGTCTGCAGGCAACTTGCATGAACACCAGCTTGCCAAGGAGGGTGGCAAAGTGCGAATTGATGTACAACTCTGTTTCAGAGCTGGGAGTGCCATCTTTATACTTGAAGGACGATGACATAGGATATTTAAGCGGGGTCAGTTGTTGCAAGACTGGGTGATCAGCGAAGAGTTCATCCAGCTTGGCTTGCACATCCAGAGAAATGGAACCGTCAGATGTGCGACACACACGCATGCCGTTTGTGGAGGGCATCCTGTAGTTCAGTACGAAGAGGGTCGTCATTGGACACAATAACAATGTCGTCTACAGACAGACTGCATACGACGAACTTAGCATGTGCGGATACTCGAGCATATAGGCAAGAGTCCGAATGCAGGCGTTTGTAACCAAGGCTACGGAAGAAGCCGTCTATCTCTTTGTTCCAACGGGGTGGTGATTGCCCAAGTCCATAAAGTGACTTCGGCAGTTTCGGTAGACGTCGGCCCTTGTACTTAGCGTCATCGGGGTCGATAACCTTGATGCCGTCTGGTAATTGAACATAGACATTGGCATCGATGTCAGACTGAACGAAGGCGTTCGGGACGTCTGCATGGTAAACAGGCAATTGCTTGTATGCTGCAATCGCTAGTAGTACCCGGATTGCGGTCATAGTGGCCATGGGGCTGAAGGTACCAAAGAAATCGGCGCCAAGAGATGCTAGGAAGCCACGTAGTACGAGGCGAGCCTTGTGCTTAACGTATTTGCCTGCAGAGTCTGTTTTAATCTTCAGCACCATCTTGCTGTCAATAGGACGAGAGACACCGTCGGGTAAGGAAAGTTTGAAGCAGCCAAAGCGGATAATGTCGTGGAGTTCCTTGGCGATAGCCTTGAGGTAGGCGTGTCTGTTTTCAGGCGACAAACCGTGGAGGCACTTAAGTTTATATTCGTCAATTCGTCAGGATCAACAGTGGCTGGTGAATTATAGTTTAGCGACGTTGCGGTCGAGGCAGTGCGCAACTTCGGGATAAGCGGAAACAGCGTCGGTAGGAGTAGTAGGGGCAGATTCCAGTTGGATATGGATAGTAGGGTCGGTACGTAAGACCTGGGTGATAAACTCTGTAGAGACCAGAAGGTATTCCTCCAAGTCAGCCAGAGATGCAGAAGTAGCGCCAAACTCGGATGAGTTGTGATCAATAAAGCTGGTCGGCGCCAGGTACGGAAGTGCATATTGGAAGGAAGAAGTGCCGAAGGCAGCAGCGTGTTCAGTGAACGCAGATAAAAGGGGCTGAGGAATAGGGCACGTAGGTGAACCATCAGCAGTTAAAAAGGTTGCAGCTGGGATGCTGGATGCGCACTTGGCGTGGGCGAAGTAACCATCGACGTGCGGGTAGCGGGCAAGTAAGTCAGTGCGCAACGGGAGAAGAAGACGAGCTAACAACGCATGTTCCCCCTCTGAGCAGATAGCAGACCAGAGGATACCACCACGGAGATGAAGGGCGGAAGACTTGAACGTAATAAAGTGGTGGCGAAGATCCCAGCGGAAATCGGCGAGCTTGCCACCAGCGGCTTTGTAAGCACCAATAGTAGACGCTTGTACCGGGCTCGGATAGTTTTCATAGAAGTGGCCTTGCGAGTGTTAGGGCTGTTTGGAACCTGGAACAAGAATGAGGTCATCTTGTGCAAAAAGGTCTTTGTAAGAAGGAAGCAAGGGCGGCGGTGACATAGAGCCAGATTCGTCGGCGGTAGCGTCAGAAGAGGGAGAAGAGGCCGGAGTAGGGGACGAAGAAGGAGGAGCTGAAGGAGGTGGGGAGTGCCCCCTCTGATGATGAGTTTGTGTCCCCTCTGAATGACATGATCTTGCATAGTGGTGTGGGGTGTGAGCGAGAAAGGCGCGGAAGGAGCATGTGGCGGAGGAGCTAATTCAGGATCAGGAGTAGGATGCTGCAACATGTAGAGGAATTGCAGCTTGGACGAAACACGAATTTGTCCGTTTTCAGGGTTGAGGACGACGTCAGCGAGATGGTCGACGCGTGGGGAGACGAGCGGGTTTTGCGCGTTGGCGCAACAGAGATACAGATATTTGCGGCGGCACGGTTCCCAGTTGTGTTGGGGCTCCAATAGGAGGTAACATTCAGCGCCAAAAAATCTTGAGCATCTCGTGTTGGGGAGTGCTGAGTTGGTTGTAGAGGTAGGCTGTTGCGGACTCAGAATAGCATGATGAATGCGCTCGAGCGTGGCGTTCGGGAGAAGGTTAGGTAGCTTTGAACGGTGTGTATCACCGCCCATGGGAACATGAAGCAGGCTCCACGATCTTGGCGCCACGATAGTGAGCATTAAGGAGAGAACGAAGGCGAGTTGAGGAGGCGGAGGCGATGAAACCGATGGCAGACTCAACTTCAAAGTTAAAGTGGTGCATGTACGGCGGGAAGGCAATGAGTTGAATGCCCTTATCGACGCGGTACGGGGAGGTAATGTGCTGGCTAAAGTAAGGCTTGAATGCATCGGAGTAGAGGGTGCGCATGTGCACGTTGAGGTGTACGACAGAAGTCATACACAAATCTAGAGCTTGAGTGAACTCCGTGGCGTTGGTGGTGCGTGTAAAGTACACCAAGAGAAATTTCGAAATGAGTTCCTTGAAGACGATGATATGTGTGAAGCCTCCCATTCGGATGGGATGGTCACATAGCCGCCGTCGCACGCAAAGACTTCACGGCTTTGGCTTTGTGGTTTGCTCAAAGAAGGCTTGGTCGCATTGAAATGCTTGTGCGGGTGGCGCTTGTTGTGTGCGATGCAGTCGGTGCATAAGTCGCGATATGGTATGTCAGAAGCAGAGAATCCAGGGCGAGCAAGTACGTTGGGGGCCTTGGCAGCGACGTTGTCGGGCAGTGATGCGCCCGGTGGAAGTTCTTTGGCATTGAGATATTCGGTGGATCCGTGTGCGAGGACTTACGAGGAATTGGATGAGCGGGAGTGTGCCGTTTGCGCGAACATCGAACGTGAGTTCGGTGTCTAGGCAGTGGAAGGCGGTGCGTCGTCATCCTGGTGCACAGCAGGGTCACTTGGAGGGCATCCTCATTATCGAAAGTAGCGAGAGTATCTTCGTAGGACGAAGATATATAGTTTAACGACATTTCGGTCAAGCAGTTGCTGGAAATAGACATCATAAAAGATTGTGCCAAAGAAAGGTATCTGTGCTGCACGTGGTGGGGCTTGGTCAACGGTCATGAAAATGGATACATAGGATTTCTTCGTCACAGCAGCAGTATGTTGGAATGTAGGGTCCAACATACGGGATTAATATCGGCGACGATGAGCGAAAGGTGCTTGTACAGAGTGCTGTACGTACCGGCAGGCAGAGCATTGCTGAGCATGTCACAGCAAAGGCTCAGGCGTAGAGACAAGAGGAAAGATTCTGTTGTTTGGTGTGGTTGTTAGCACGAATCAACTCCGGTCGAGTGGGGTAGCGTAATTTCCCGTTGCGAGGGTCGAGTTAAAATAATATTGGCATACCCTCGGACGGTTGGCAATGGAGCAAGCATGGAGTGGGTTTTAGAGCCGAGTTTGCGGTCACTTCCACGAAGGTACCCTATATAGCGACTATGAGATAGGTGGTGATCTTCCAGAGCAAAAAGATAATCCTTGTAATCGAAAAGAGTTGTCGGTGGCCTTGTAGGTAAGGCAGCCAGGCATCACGAGAGCGCATCTGGACACGAGGTTTTGTATGGCGGTGCCATAGGTGGTAGNGGNGCCAACTTGGGGAGGGCTTGGACTATCCACAAGTAACCCATAAAGGCCCCCAGATATAGTGGACCTGTCCCGGTCGCGGGGTGTCGGAAGCAGTGAACGTATACGTTGCTCCAAAGGCGTAGATAGTAAGTGATTTTTTTGTCGGTTGGCGTTCTCT
>JAQMWT010000680.1:0-31841 GCA_029834535.1 Chrysophaeum taylorii | reverse complement strand
CCCCCCGATCGACTTCGATCAGCTGGTTCCACCTCGCTGCCTTCTCTCCCCGAAGACAGCGCGCACTGCCGCTCACCGGCGCTCGCTGCTGCACCCCAACCACCTTCTTGGCCGGATGCACTGGATGATACTGCTCAGCAGGTTGCATGGACCCATCTGCGATCACCATTTCACGATTCGATGGATGTCATCGCACGAGCATCGAGTCGCAGCACATGATCCCGCTCTCAACTCGCAGTCAGAGGACGCGCCCTTTCGGATGCCGACCCTTATGTCCACCGCGACCAAGCGTCTGGTAAGCCTGCCCCTCGGCCGCAGTAACAGAACGCAGATTTTGAGGAGTTCTGAACGCCCCGATCAGCCGCAAACTAGCACGCTTCTATTGCGACCACTTCGGTCCTTTGTGTCCGCTCTCATAGTCTCTTCTGGACGCCACACGCTTCAGCGCCTCCGAAAAATCGATTGTTGCGATCTCAGGAGACCATGCTCCGCGCGCACTGCACGACTCGCTCCACCCGAACCGCGTCTGTCAGCATTATCGCATACAGCAATGTACACGAATGTTCCATGCCAGCTGCCGGCTCCACCGCAAACATGTACCTAGTCACGCACGATGCCTCCCTCAAAAGCGTATTAATCGCTCGGCACGTCACTCCTCATTCGAGGACATGCGTCACATGCCCGCACCTTCGCATGCACTACACGCCGATGGGCAACCCTGGTCACTACGGCACTCGCTGCTCTGGTCCCCGCATCTCCGCCACTGAGGATGCACCCAGCAAGACTGACCCTTCCATCGCCCTTGGTTCTACTGCACTCACGTACTATGACCCCAGCGAACTTGCACTCTCCTTCGGCGATTCCCCCTTTCGATTTCCCGCACCGGACCCCACACACCCCAGGCCGGATACTCTCCACCACGGGATCTCAGCTCACGCACCCATCTGCACTACCTCGCTGACACGTCAGCCGCGCACAACACCCATTATGGAACTTATTTCGGAACACTCACATCACGCGATTTTGCTCTTGGAGCATGACCCGCTTCTCGATGCTCTCCGCGTCACCGCCTTTAACACCAAGACACTCGTCATTTCCACCGACGCTCCGCTCCGCCACGTGTCTCACGACCTTCCGATCACCGACATAAGTCGATCACACCCGCACCACGTCGCGCACGCCTTACGAGGGCGAATTTCAATTGGTGACCTTACAGGTCTTTCTATATATTCTCCGACGTCCGACTTTTAACTTACGAGTCACTTTATGGCAATCCCCAATGCCAAGACGTCTGACGCTGCAAAACCATGTCTCTGGAACTCCACAGTCACAGAAACTGCCAGACAAGAAAGCACTCAGCTCTCCACAGCTGTTCAACAGCAACTTCTAGTCTCGCACATAGCAACGAGTACTATGTCGCAGTCTCTATTGGATGACAAGACGAAAAATAAGACCACAAAAGCGAGCTACACCAGTCAGCCCATTGATGTAGCAGACGAGACAATGCAAACCAACTGCACAGCACGGTTCCAGACTATGCAGACGATGCCCAGATCCAACGCTCAATTGCTCGACCACGCACACGTTCTGTCACCCGACCTTGCACTGCTACTGGCTCCTGCCTCATTCATAGCTGATGCACCCCATCCGATGGACCAGTCCTTCAGATATGTCCCGCTCGCAGAAGCACCACCGCAGGACGCACAGATACATCATGAAGATACAGGTAAGCGCACCACGATTACGTGCACTAGCTCATTGCGCCTATCTGATCACGATGAGATGAAGCTCCAGCTTCGCTTGCTCCCTTCGTCTCTGGAAGACAAAGCCCGCCTTCCAGCCTCCCAGGCACCTGACCCGCCCCTGCCGCTGCAATCCGCGCCAGCACAGATGATCTCGCCTCCCTGTATGACTGCAGATCGGGCACTAGCCAACGCCAGCGCTCTCCAGAGTTATGCGCACCCGCTGGAGTCTTACCAGCACGGCTACCTCAGCCAGGCAGGTCACTGCACCACCTCGGTCTTCCCTGACACCAGGTCGACGCATCGCTCATTCACGACCACCTCATGTCGTCTATTGGACGACTATGATCTCGAGCACCAACTCATCGCAACGCTTGAGTCATACCCGAAAAGGAACCTACTTTGGAGCCACCTCCGCCAATCCCACATAAACTTTGGCCACCAGACGCCACCCATGTGCTCATGGTTTCACCATTGGTTTCCTCGATAGCTCTTGACTGCAACAGAGACAAGATGCAACCTTCACATGCGACTATACTCGCATTCTCGTTTGGGACACAAGTATTTCCTTCATGCCAGATGTTTACGCTCATATTACCGCCACATACGGCAACCAAGATAGACGCGGACTGCGTTCCACCCTCATCTCTGAGCGTTGCCCCCGACATGCTGCTCCCGGCACTACTGGCCAGTCCCATCACGTCTGATTGACCTCCCATCGCCTTGTATGACATCATACGTCATATTCCGATTACAGCCCAGACACCGCACAGGCTCCTATACACTCGCGACGGCACGTTCACCGCCCCTCTCGGTTTAGACTATCATTGCGCCATCTATTGAACGGCGCTATATTATATTGCCAAAAATATAATATCGTTTTTTTTTTCGTTTTACATTGATATTATATAGAAGCCATTTTAGAAAAAACGCCTATACAAAATTAGACAAACCAACAGCCAACAGCCCAACTTAATCTCGGAAATGCTCTCGTCGTCGAGCACTGCGGCGACGAAGGAGGCGTCATCGGCGACTGCGGCTGGGTCTTCGTAGTCGGAGCGCCCGGCCTCGAGAGGGGGCTCGTCCTCGTCGTGGCAGTTGCTCAGCGTCTGCATGAGGAAGTCGCCGAGCTCCTCAGTGCACTTGTTGAGGAAGCGGAGGTTGACGTAGGTAAAGAGAAGGCGATGGACGGAGAGGGTGTAGAGCCGGTTGCGCGTCTTGGTGTGGATGAGCTTGTGGGTCTTGCAGACTCGCTCGACGTCGGCAGACTGGACAGCAATCTCGTCGATGCGGATGGCGATGAGGGTGATCTTGGGAATTGCTTGATGCCGGTGAGTCGCCAGTCGTCGGCGACGGACATCATCCGCGACTGCTTAAAGATCTCGCGCTCGGTGGACGTCTTGAGTCGCACGTCGGCGGGCGGTTTGATGAGGGACTGCTGCGTTCGATGAGTGCGGCCCACTGGCCCCGGCGGAGAGCGATCTGCTTGAGCTCGGTGAAGGCCACCTCGCGATCAGTAGAGTCTGGGTAGAACCGCTCGATTATCTTGATGCCGTGGTCTTCCAAGTCTGTCACGTTAAAAAGCTCATCATACGTCGGCGTTGTGAACGTGTCTACCAGCCAGGCGATGATGTGCAGCGAGTCCAGGAGACCAACCTGCCGCGATGGAGAACGGGAGAGCGCATCCGATAACGAACTTGGTGATCGTCGCGGTGATGCGCTGTGCACGCGCGTCGTCACAACGGTCAAAGCAGCCAGTGACCCGGGCCTGCATACTCTTGCTGCTCGCGACTGGCTCGGACTCGGCTGTTCGCTTAGAGGGGACGCAGATCGATTCAGACATGGCGCACGTCACCAGTTCCGTGGCCCTCTTCTCCATAGTGCTCAAAAAGGCCCGCGTCTTCGTCGTACTGGTGGACTTGGCGACGGCGATTTTGACCTCATCGGTAGTAAACTTGCACCCAATAATATGATCCGCCCAGTACGACGCCGTCCATGTCTGCGTCTCCTTCGAATAGGTGCAGCCATGCGCCGCACAAGAATACGTCGTTTGATTCTCGGAATTCGTAGGTCCCTTGACGACGTAGTCCGCGACGATGCTCTTTTTGCGACCAACCTTCGGCGCCATCGACGGAACCGCCTCTCAAAAGTACTGGAAACTGGACAACCAAGTACTGACGCGCTGAGAGGGTTTTCAAAGCGAAAATCGAAAAAACACAAACGAAACGATATAATATTAAAATAATATCGATATAAAACGAAATTATATTTTGGCCCGTTATAAAAAAAAGTTTTAAGCTGTTCAATTGCGCCATCCTCATGGTACACTCACAGTCAACTGAGATGCACGCTCGCTTGTTGCACAGTACGATGCCCGAACACCTTTTGGTTCAGGATAAGCACAACACTGTCGCCTCAGTCACCGCTTACGCGCCCACTCCGACCGCCGCCCGGCTCTGCGCTCGTTCCGCAACCACGGTCTCTCCGCCTCACCGGCAATTCAAAGATTTCACCCAGCTCAAATTACGAGGGCGCATTCGTTTTCCACCGCCGACAAGATCTGTTTCGATTCGTATCAGTCACGTCTCCTATGGCTACTCTGGCTACGGAACTCACCTCAAGGCACGTACCGAAGTCCCTCTTCCGAAGGACCTCTGTCACACGACAAGACCTGATGAGCACTCGTCGTTCCTCCCGCTTCGACGCGACTCCCGACGATCCAATTCCCGACGATTTGTGATGACACTAAGTTCTGTCATCAATGCAATTCGGATCCTCCCACGCTCTTCCGTCAGTCTCTTGCAGGTCACACCTCTCAAGTTTCAGCTCGCTCTATTTTATCCTGCATGCTGCCATGTGCGAACGAAGTTCCGTCACGCCAACGCCACATGTCGCAGTTCTCGCCAGTCTCGCGCAACAAATGCCCGCCACTAAATGATAGCCGCACGCAGAGTCCTTTGCTCGCCTCTTTTAACGTCCCACCCAGCACTATGCTTGACGTCGAAGCTCTGCACCTCTATGGTTCGGTTGCAACGCGACTTCACGCGACATCCTCGCCCAGTTCTGTTCACGTTTCGCATCTGCCGACATTACTGTCGGAATTCTGCTTCGGACACAGCTCAGACTGCACTCGCATATTAAGCTTTTATGACGCACCCGGTTCGCTCCTCTCCGTTCACAATGCAGGTTCCATCTTGCAGAACTCTGAGCCCAACAGCCACTATTGCGATTCGCACCCAGTCGACACTTTCCGTAGCACCCGCGAGGATAACCCCCAATCTCCACCGGTTGGACACGCGCTCTGCTCTCAGCATTCTACCGGATGTCACTGCCGCACACCGCTAGCCCCACCCAGTTGTGTTACGAATCAAGGAAAGTCAACTGCCATGCCTATCTCTTCCTTCATTACCGCACACTCGCTGCTAGTCACAGTCTCGCATGACTCCTTATCGGACAGTTCTCGCATTATGGACATCACCTCACATCATGTTCATTCTTCGGACATCCCCCGTCCACAGACTAATCCTCTCTTGAAACATACGCTCCCTACACGTTGTATACTGTGCAGCTCTCGCATATCGACAACACCCTCCTGTCGAATGTCTCATCTTTCAGTCACTGTGCGATTCACCAGGGATGCACCACGCTCCCTCGCGCTTGTACATCAAGGGAAGTTTGATTCTGGTGAAAACGACTCCGGGCATGAAATGAATACTGGATCAGTCGATTGTCACAGTTCAGGATTACTTTGCCGAATAGAACGCGAAAGATGCGACTTTGACCATACCTTCGAAGTCAACTCTCCCACTGGCACGGACAATATCTTCGAACAGTCCATCGCCTTCAGGCATTTTATTCTGTTGCCCGACTCTTATGCACTTTCTGCACAGGGCACCGACTCTTCAGCACATGACACACGCCTGTATCCACCATCATACGCGATACACTCGCAGGACACACGCCTGTATCCACCATCATCGCGATACACATGCAAACCTCAGTCCCAGCCCCATCATCTTTCGATGATAGCCACTGGCGACATCCACCAGACAAGTCTACAGCAAACTTGGAGTTTCCATATTTATGGCCACCCCCAGAGAACTATCCCGATATCCTCATCGCGCTACGATTATCCGCAGATCACTTTACACGCTCATAGCCTAGCTTCAGCTGTCTCACGCTACACTCAGGACGACAGCTTCGACACGTATGTGACAGGCAATTCTGGTTCTCTCATCTTCCAGGAACAGCTCCGCCCTACTCATTATCATTACGACGATTACCTTACCATGTCGAAGCCGATTCGGTTCAATGGTCATATTTCTTCATATAATAGCGCTGTCGCTCAGTCACATCGTCACACCTTTACTAGCCCAACTTTAGTCACAATAGAATCTCATTTCTACGGCCACTCTCACTATTCGCCTTTCGATCAATCATTGGTCTGATGCACAATTCCCGACTGCCTGACCCATGATCCCTACTGTTGTTATCAGTTAGACCACCCGTTCTACTACGAGGATCCCCCAGCCACTTCGGGTTTATCCACCGGCACGCACCGTCCCCTATCTCAATAGCCACTGAACAAGATGATGATCTGATCTCTCGTACAGAATTCGCCATACTTCGCCATTAGCCTACCTAGCATTTTTCTCCACGTATCCTCTTAGCATCTTCCTCCACTTTTCTTCTTCCTTACGATCGATGCTTTTTCCTTTCCTTGATCATTCACCTCTTCTTGCAATATCCTTTTCATTCTGCTTCCCCTCTCAACCTATTCCACATTCAACTTCGCGCTCTTTCTCCTTTCTCACTCACACTCCCCTACTGCTCTACTCTATCCGTCTCATGCACTTCGCACACTTCTCCTTCCACGCCTCCTCACAACTCAACGTCTATTTGTCTCTGGCCAGACATTTGTTTTGTTTGTTCCAGATTTCGCTCATCACCGAGTTCAATCTGCGAGGGCGTAGAGATAGAAAATTCCATTTAGGGTTAGGACCCCCCCCCCCTTACTCTCACACTCACACCTAAACACCCCCAAATCGCTGTGTCGAACACCGTGCTGCTCTTTGTGTTGTAAGAGGACAGGACGAAAGGCAGCACTACCACTGCCACCATTCTCTACCAGAGGCACAGTGATTTTTACTGTTCTCTAGGATGAAGGTCGGTGATGAATGGGGAAAGGAGGTAAAAGATGCGATGCAGCATCTTTGGTGGGGTGGGAGGCATCCAAGGAGGCAGGAATGGTGTGGAGGGCGGCGTTGGTTTCGGAGTGGGAGTTGCGGATGTCAGCGAGGGCAGTTTCGAGTGCCTTGAGCTGGGTGTCCTCGAGATGGAGTTCAGCGTGGGTGAGTTCAGCGTGGGTGTAGACCAGTTCGTCGGCTTGGGTGACGAGCTTGGCGGTGGCGAAGGCTAAGGCAGCGTCGGTTATGGTGAGTTTGGCGGCAGTGGAGGACAAAGCGTCGTCCTTGAGAGTGAGCGTGGCCTTGGTTGCGGCCAATTCGGCGGTTTGGGAGTGGAGTGCAGCCTGGGTGGTGGCCAACTCGCGTTGGAGCGCAGACGGAGGTGCATTGGAACTTGGAGAAAAAATGTGGATTGATGCTTGTGTGGTGACAGGAGAAGGGGGGTCGTAGCTGTGGAGTGCGCAATTACGCGGGTGGAGGTGAAAATCGAGGGGACAGCGACTTTCGGAAGGTGATGAAGATCAGTCAGGAGGGTCCGATGGTTGGGCGGCAGTAGCTTGAGCCGCGGAAGGAGCTTGGGTAGGAATGGAAGTGCCGGGGCCGTCGTGGCCGTAGGTGGCATGGTCTTGTGGGTGGAGATGAAAGTCTCGAGGAGAGTGACTTGCGGAAGATGATGGATACCGGACAGGAGGGTCCGACGTCGGGGAACTTGTACAGATGGTGAAGGGGGAGTCGCCGATAGTGGGGAGTTAGGCTCCAGTGAAGGAGGTGGAGGCTCCGGTGGAGTTGGTGGAGTGAAGGGAGTAATGTAGAGAGGCGGTGGTGGTGGAGTGTTCAACATCGCTGGTACGTATTCGAACAAGGTGCAGTGTCCTCGTGAATGTGGGATGTGCCAGGTTGTGGAGTAACCTTGGCTATGCCTGGGTCCGGAGGGAAGGTAGTGGGGTCTGAGACTTTGCCGTGGGGTGTTTGACATCCGGTGGGGTGGACGACAGGAGGTGGGTTCGATTCATGTTCGAGAACGTTTTGAACAGCAGGAGGGGGGGGTGACAATCGAGATGGTCGGGTCTTGGGTCGCGACTTCGTGAGAAGTTTGCTTGAGGGGGGTTTCCATAAGAACAGCTGGTGGGGAAGCCTGTTCAAGTTGCTCGTCCTGGTCGAGTTGCTCGTTCAGAGCTTCGATTCTTGCGGCGAGCTTAGCTTGTAAGGCAGCGTTTTTGACTCAGAGATCAGCGAAATCAGCGGCATGCATAGCATGTAAGACAGCGCAATCAGCGGCGAGTTGATCGTAGAAATCAGCTTTGAGCTGTTGCCAATCAGCTTTGAGCTGTTGCCAGAGAGCTTGTTGTTCTTGTGGTGTAGCGAGTTGCGTCGCTAATTCCAGACTCGGGACTTGTGGGTCGTGAGTCGCCATCGTTTTGGGGTTGCGTTTTTGCGCTGTTGTTGGTTGCTTTCACACTTTTTCACGCTTTTTCACCAGTAGCAAGCGATTAGACTTGACTACGGTCTTAGAAAATTCAGGAACTTCAGGAGATTGCGCTTACCTGGAAACCCTGGGTCTTCGTCTGAGACGTCGATCGAGATCGATGTCTTTCGGAGGGACGTTTATCTACCAGTACCCGACTGGGTCCAAACCCAGAGACAGGGGAAAACCACTGTGCTCCTGGTAGAGAATGATGGCAGTGGTAGTGCCACTCTGACGCCCTGTCCATAACGACACAAAGAGCGGCACGGTGTTCGACACAATGATTTTATTGGTTATTGGGTGTGAGTGTGAGTGAGGGGGGGGGGGTACTAACCCTAAATTAAATTTTCTATTTCTAACTCCCTTCATGCTGCTAATGGCATCCACTGGACCTCTATGCCTCCAGAGGGGGAATATCACTCCATCATCACGTCCATCACCTTCTTTCGCAACCACCCCGCTCACGTGCCTCTTGCGATGTGGACAAGAGCAGCCATATAAGTCCCCTGTCTGCCCTTCCTGTTCATTTGCTTGACACCTCTAGCCTCAAGGATCTCCATTTACCTCGTGCTCTCGTTCATATGATTTCCGAACACGCACAGGCATCTCAAGTGCCTACCGCTCAATATGCTTATGCACTACTTGCACCCCACGCGCGTTGGCCCTGATGAGTATAAGATCGAGGCCAAGGACATCAAGATTGATGAGTACGAGCTGACCTGCCTAAAAGGTCTCTCAGATGCTGATCGCAAGGCCTACAACTCCGCTATTTCCAATGAGATCTTCGACATAGTCAAGTTCGGCTGCTTCAAGTTATCGCTGCCGATGGCTAACTCCAAACCCATCGACACCAGGCTCGTGCTGCGTATCAAGACTAATGCTGCCGGCGAGTACATCAAGCACAAGGCGAGATTGGTGCTGAGGGGGTTTCTAGCTTCCCTCGGCGCCGACTTCTTCAAAACGCTCAGCCCGATGGCGCTGCTTACAGGTATTCGTTGCTTGTGAGGTATTGCAGCTCACCTCCGGCTTCCCGTCTATCATATAGACGTTCCAAATGCCTTTGTCCAAGCCCCCATCGATTCTCACGTATACGTCAAGCTCCCGCAAGGCATTTACCTAATGGACCCTGAAGACGCCAAGTATAAGGGTCGTCGCCTTCCTAAGCTGCTGAAGTCACTATATGGACTACGGCAGAGCCCTGCCCTATGGAATCAAACCACAAATGGCTTCTTTGATTCCCTTGGATATCATCGCTTTCGCACGGATACGTGTATATATGCCAAGGTCCGCGATGATGCTACTTTTCTTTTGTGCACTTTATCTGTAGACGACGTTGTCGAAATCTGCACCTCAGAAGCACTTCGTCTTGAGTTTCAAAGCGCTATGAAAAAGGAGTACTCCGTGGAATCGTTCCAAGAAGCCCACACCTTCTTGGGTATGCGAGTTACGAGAACTGAGGATGGATCCATCTCACTGGAATGTCAAGCAAAGATTGACGCTAATTTTGAGGAGCACTCCGAGTTACAGATGCGAAAGCCTGCTTTGACTCCGATGTCGCACTCTGCCACTTATAAAACTGGAGAGCCGTCATCTGAGACGGACGAGTACATTCATGACACTTTTTCGACCCTTCTTGGTAAGCTGGCGTTTGGACGTGCAGGCCTTAAAACTCAACAAACCCACTCAGTCTGGATTCCCGCGCCGTGCACAAATCTTTACCCTGATTTGGACTTAGTGCGGCCCACAACAGTAGACCAGAAGTGGCGTGTTTGAGAACCAGAGCATCATATACGACATGGGTGAACTCTCTGGTATCCGACCCTGACCAGGGAGGAGTTGCGAAGGTAAATTCTCGACCATTTAAATAGTCAACTGAGATTACTTGACTTGTGGCCAAGTCAAGCTCAATGTATGAGACCAGCCATACGACCGCCTCGCGATCGTCAGTAAAGGTCAAATGGGGCTTCGCAGGGAAATGTGCGCACAGAGGTCTAGAATGCCGCCTAGATCTTCACATTCATGTGGCGGAGGCGAGTGTGTCATGGTCGACAATCTGGCATACCTCTCGCGCACCCAGCTGTTCTGCGTAAGACACAACCATCACGATAAATGCGAAGATCGCGGTTCGTCTTGTTCACCGTCCTCGTAATCGCGACCTCGTTGCCGCACGCCCTAGCGTGTCTATCGCGATCGCTGCTCTTCGCGGATGAAACGGCGTCGTCGGTCCACAAGTTCCTGATGCGTCGGCATCGCTCTTTCGAGGCTTTCCGTCGTTCTTAGATTTATTGGGATTTTAACAGACTATATGTATGTTCTGAAGTCGCTGGTCAAGTCTTCATCGAGGATCTGGGCCGAATACACAGGCGATCGCGCCGGAGTAGACGCTGTCGCTGGTCCGCGAGTTGCTAAGGCATACGCATTTTCCCTTTCTCTTATTTACAGCGGGAGGTGTGTGGGTATTGAAGAGACGTCGTCGGCCCACTCTGACCGGTCAGAGTCCCCAATCATCGCGATATCCGTAGTGAGCTTAGTGTTGGTCGAGTCGCGGCCTTTGCGCTTGGGCGAATACTTCATCTTGGACTGCGTGCGGCCATCGACGCATGCGCCTGCCAGTACGCGAAAAAGCCGCTGGATCGAGCGCTTCCAGACGTTATACTCATTAGGTACTTTTTTTGCCAACGACTCAAGCGCCCTCGGCGGAAACCTGGACTTGCCGGACACGACTTCGCGACAATCCGCGACGATCTCGCGCCGCACGGAGCTCCGCGCGTCCTGCTTCCTAAGCCGCTGTAAAGGAGATTTGGGAGGCGATGCCGCGTCACCCCGGAACTCTCAGACCAACAGCGCCACAAGCGCCTTCTTACGAGCGCCTTTGTCCACCGTCTCTCGCGCAGCCGGCGGCGGCGCTGAGAGACCGTCATCGTTTACGGTTGAGAAATGAAATTAAAGATACGAAATGCTGACACACCAAGTAGGGTTGGGCGGACAAGTACAACATTCGGGTAGCGCAAAGGTAACGCCAGTGCAACGGTAGTGTGGTTGCACCCGTGTCCAGCGCTCCCCGGGTCCCACCCGCATAGTTGCGGTTGAACTGGCTGCCACTGCGATTAAGACCACGTTTTCCCGGAAACAACATGGCAATTGCGCGCATCATCACGTGCGAAAGTGACCCCGGTCTAGTATCACCACAAGAGCAGAACCCGGCGCTTTTGTAGCACACTTGAACGCACGTATCACCTGTTGGGTTAACGCGTGTTTATAGGGACAATGCAAGAGAGGGGCCTAGACTCTTTCTCGTTGGGAAACAAGCTCTCCAAGAGACGATTCCCTTTTGGATCACGCTACTCCAACGTCTTCAACAAACGGAAGAGTCCCGCAGCTTCGCGTATCCTGAGCTCAAGACACACTACGAAATCGTTTACAACTCGACGCGCACCGACTAAACTCGATGCAGAACGCCTGAACTTCAATAAACAAGTCTTGAACATCCACGATGTTATTGCGGATAAGTGATTGCAGAAAGACGCACACCAATCGTACGAGGCGATTCTGCATGTACTTGTCTTTTATATTTTCACACGATGATATGCAATTTGAGATAAACAGATGGACGAAATCTGTTGGTAAATCAACTTCCGAGGTCAGGCGATTTACTACCTCCATTGAGTGCAATGACATATCCATGTTGACTAGAGCTGAGAGGTACTCGGGAATTTCACCGGTGTGCATGAGCTTTAGTAGGCATTCAATAGCTATCATTGGGTTGTTCTCCACGAGGGCTGGCAACTTGTTGGGTTTTAAGCCACAATGATAAATAAGATCTGTATCAGAATCCATGAAAGCTAGGAGCTCTTGCTGATGAATTGGCATGAGAGGCGTCGTGCATGCCTTCGAAAGTAGATTGACTAATTCGGGGACTCCAGAGCCAACAGACCCTTGGACTGGTTGCAAAGTTTGTACACCCGTGAGTGAGGTTGCACGATGGCACGACAGCCAATCAAAATCAAACGGGCCAAGTTTCACAACAGGCGGTGCTCTGTGTGAGAAATAAGGAGAGCGTGAATTGACCGCGAGTAATCTCATTTCCGCACGACGGACATACAGATGTATGCCGCCTAATAGCCCCGTTCTGTACAGTGGTACCAAAATGCAAAGTGGGGTACAAATCAGCACCTGAAATTAGGGCGGGCGCGGAAGAGCCTTTGGCAAACACTGTCTGTGTGACCCAAAGGTCTGAAACTAGGCCCTAACTTATATGTTCTGACTCGGTTCCCGACGAGCGTCACTCAAAAGCTTAAGTGTCCAAGGTCAGTATATATCCTTCAGCCAGTTCCCCCTCGATTCCCCCGATATTTTCATCGAACTCAAGCCTCCATTGACCTCCGCCAAGAACCACGCCTTGGCCGCCGAGGCGCGGGCCTCGGCGTCCCAGGCGCGCACCTCCGCCTCCGAGGCGCGGGCCTCGGCATCCCGGACGCGCACCTCCGACAAAATCTCGGCTCGGCGTCGAGCTCCATCAGCAGCTCGACACAGCGCCTCGAGCTCGCACTCCTGCTTCTTTGTCGTACTGGCGTTGAAGGTCACGAGCTCTCGATGCCGGCGTAGTTCGACTTGAAGATTGTCGACTTGGTGGTAGGCGGCTAGCTCGGTCTCAGCCTGCTGTAGCTTGGTCTTAACGTCCTCTTTCTCGTACTCGAGTTGCCTGACGCGCGCTCTCAGCCTCGCGATCTCCGTTGAGTGATCCTCGGCTTCGAGCTTGGGCTTTGCCATGATGGCCTCGGGTTGCCAGTACGGGGCTGGCGACGGCGTGTCGTCGTACTCCTCGTCCGACTTTGGCGGTGCTTTGCTCGGCATCGACTGAGCCCGCCTCTTGTTCGTACTCGGCATGGGTCGACGTGGGTCTCGGTAGAGGCCAGGGCCGTGGCGAAGTCGGGGGCCGCGGCGGGGACTGGGGCCTCCACAGCACGCGGCTTTGAATAGCCGCCGGCGCCGGCGCCGTGCTCCGAGAGGATGGCCCACGTCGCTGTATTCGGCCAGTCCCAGGCCGGACAGGTGGGCAGGTGGTTGGTCCCGCGGCTTCCGCCTGCGCCGCACTGGCAATGAATACGGCGGGGGGGTTGCCCGTGAACTTCGTCGGGTTACTGCAGTACGACCAGTGCCTCCGGCCAGCCGCATCCTTGTAGTCGTGCCGTCGAATAGTCTGACCAAGATTTCTAGCAAGCGCGGCGTTGGGTTCTTCGTAGTTGACAGTGCGATTCGGACTCGCAATAACGCGTCGTGCAAAGCCAACGTCGATTTCCCACCAGCATTCGGTGTCTAATGCCTTCGCTGCCGCATAAATTTGATCCGCAGCCGATGCGAGAAGTACCATAAGGACGCGGCCACAGCACACGCCGATTAGCACCGCCTGCCCTCTCCAAAGTGGCCTGACCGACAGTGAAGGTCGTGAACTTCCCTAGACGCAAGTTACGGATTGCGCAGCGCCGCTCCGATCGCGTCCTTTCGCGGCCCGAAGTTGGTGTTCGATTTAGAACATATTGTGCCTTTTTTTGACGTCACCTCCAGCGGATTTCCCCACACAAAGTTACGGGGAGCCGACACGCAAAAGTTAGCATGCCAAATCGACGACTAGGATAAGTTGAAACAAGTGCAGGCCAGTAAGTTCACCTAGTCCCAATCTCTAACCCTAGTAAGTTCAGGTCTGGTCCCAGTAAGTTCACCTGGTCGGTTAGTTCACTTAGTCCCAATCTCTATCCCGGCGTAAACCCACTCGTGCTCACACCCACTCACGCCACTCTCCTTTGAGCTCGTCGCTCTCACCTCCGCTAATCTAAGCTGCTTTGATCCGCACGCGCCGCCAGCCTTTGAGTTTGAGTTGTCAAAAAACCCCGGTAAGCTCACCTGGTCCCAGTAAGTTCACCTGGTCACTCAGTTCACCTAGTCCCAATGTCTAGACCCAGCAAGTTCACCTGGTCCCAGTAAGTTCACCTACAGTGCGCGTGTAGACGCCGGGAGGGGGCTTATCGGTATTGCGCAGCACGTGTGGGGTAGGGTGGAGTCGTCGACTCAGAAGAGCATATCCTCGGGGTTGCCGATCGACAGAGAGCCACGTAGAGCTGGACGTGACAGAAGACGGGCTTGGGCGAGAGGACGCCGACCTCGCGGGGCGTCTGGCCCTGGCTCTTGTTGATCGTTTGGCGTCGGCGGGCCTTAAGGGATACAGGTTGGAGGAGCCTCGGTGACAACGACACCATCGATCATGTATCTGGTACCGTTGCAGTGGCCGTGCGACGGGTCGAGGTTGCGAAGACTTTAAGCTCGCGATCAAAATCAGCATGCCGTTGGTTGTCAGGGAGTTCAAAACTCGACTCTTGAGAGCGAGGCGTCGTCTTCCGACCCAACCTAGTCGGCCGAAAAGAACTCCGACGCCTCGTCTCCGGGAAAAAAAGGCCGCGGTCATGCGCGCGTTGTCAGCATCGACAACATCGTTTCGACGGGGCGTGAGAATGGCGCGCTAAAAGAGCCGCCGCGGGTCGTGGAAACACAGGATGTCGAAGATGTTGGTCCCGACCTTGGGGGCTTGGCCCATGACGATCGAGGCCGAGGGCGAGGTGATATCGTCGGTGGCTTGGGTGAGGGCGGCCTCGGTCAAGAAGACCCCCGTCGTCTCGAAGGACATCTTGAGCCAGGGCGACGAGTGGAGGCCCATGTATATCCGATTCATCGCGTGGTGTTCGCCGTGGAACATGACCTTGTCGCCGACGAGCGAGAGGTGTCGGGGGCCAACGACGATGCCGTAGACGCCGAAGACGCTCTGGATCTCGCGGATGAGCGTCGCGCGCGCGGCCTCGACCCCGTAGGTCGCCATGACGGCGCGGACGTCGTTACAGTGGAGGTTGTCGAGGTCAGCGGAGTCGCTGGTCGTCGTCGTCGCCGCGGACCAGAGCGCGTGGATGTCGTTGCCGCGCACGACGACGCGATCTTCGACGGGCGTCGCCTCCGCGACGCCAGGGACGACGACGCAACTCCCGCAGCTCTGCTCGATGATTGCGAGGATCGCGACGCGAGGCCTCGACGCCGGGACCTTGACGTCGAGCTGGATGTGCATGCGATCGCGCATCGCGTGCGCCGCCGTAACGGTGAGTCGCTTCTTCCAATTTGACGAGGCTGTTTTGGCGGTCGAAGGCCGGTCTACGTCCATCATCAGTATGTCGTCCTCGAGCTGCTGCTGCTGCTGCTGCTGGACGTCGTCGTCGTCGTCGTCGTCGTAGTCGGCGAGGTCGCCGTAGACGGCTTGGAGGATCTCTGTCTGGCTCGCGGGCCAACCTGATCCTTACCCTAAATCGAGGGACAAACAGACAGGTCCCGCGTACTTATCTCCGCCCATCAGGCACATCCCTCATACCCCACAAACCCACCCACATCCTTCATGCTCCCCACACACACCCCCCTCTTAGCAGTCGACATTTAAAGACAAACAGACAGACAAACAGACAGACAGACAAACATCTGTCGATTAGTAGTAAGGATTAGGGCCGGGCCTAGTTTCAGACCTTGGGGTTACACAGACCCCCCCTCTTAGCAGTCGACCTTGTAAAAGACAGCGTTCAAGTCAGAACTATATAACCGAGCGTTCAAGTGAGAAAAGCTTCGAGGCCTGCGCGGGCGATGGCGACGCCTTCGGCGTGGCGGAGCGCAAGCGGGACGGCGAGGCACGGGTTCGGGTCGGCGATGGGCGGCGAGTGGTCTCCCGCCTCGCCGACCGCCGGACGGTTTGTCTCGTCATCCCGGGCCGCGCGGCGGTCCGCCGTCGCTCTCCACGAAGGCGCGAGCCACGACGCGGTTTGCCGCGAGAAAAAACGGAAGGCGTCCTAAGCAGTCTTGCGTCCTATTGGCAATTTTCTTTCTAGCAGTTGCTTACGGCTTATCTTTTTTCTTTTTTGTAACTGCTGTTGTGTTAGCAGTTGCTTACGGCTTATCTTTTTTCTTTGTCTTCTTTCTTTCTTTCTTTCTTTCCTGGTTTGGAAGCAGTCTTGCGTCCTATAGATAATTTCTCTTTCGTCCTCTAGGTAATTTCTCTTTCTAGCACGTAAAAAGAAAATACGGAAGACTGACAGGACACACAGACGGCACGCACATCGAACTCCCCGTTTTTTGCGATCCGTTTAGTATGCAATATACTGATATACTGAGCTGGCGACGACGGTTTCGCCAACGCATTAATCACCCGAAGAGCTTTGGCTTTCGCCAACGCATTAATCACCCGAAGAGCTATGGCAAGCAGCTGTGGCAGTAATGCCCATTTCCCCCACTTGCCTGCCTGCCACCTGACTTACCCTGATTGTTGCCCTGGTATTGACCTTGCATTTATGGGGGGGTGTCATCTTGACACCTTCACCTGCGCTTCCACTGGACCCAATGTACCGGGCATTTGTATTGCTTTCTTGTTGTTTCCTTGAAATTACCCTCAATTGAATGTTCGACAGCATGGCGTGAGCGGAGTGTGAGCGCTTGGTTGGACGTGTGGTGGAACCACCCGTGGTTCAGGACAGTTGAGCGGTCACGTTGTGACCGACGGTTAGGCGAAGAGGGGCGGGTGAGCCGAGTTTCCACCACAGGTGGTCTCAGAAACGGGAACTGACAGTTTCCGGGGTTGTTGTTACGCGAATCCCGGACTGTCAGTCTCCCGCGCTCGGCGGCGAATCGGTGTTCAGGCTTTGAGCGAGCGCAAAGCCGACGTGTTGGTAGGCGGTTTCGAAGGATCGGAAGAGCGACTGAGGCTCTTTACGTGAATCGGAATAAACGGTCGACGGATTACTACTCGGACGTTGAGCGGATTTTTGTGGGTCTCAAGACAAAAAGCGAGCCCAGGAGACCACCCACAGTCTCCGAAAAGAGGCAGAAAGAAGGCCGGAGAGACCAACCATAGTCTCTGGCGAGGCAAAAGGCTTGTGCCGTGTAAGTCCGTCGCACCGGTCAACCGCGCGAGTCGAACAGTAGCCGGCAATTTTGCTGCTCGACGAGAAGTTTTGGTGTTCGAGATAGCCGTTGATATCCGAGAGAAACCGCACCATGGAAACTAGAGGAGTTTGACGTTTGTTTTGCGACCGCTTCTGCTGAAGAGCGACACTTAAGACCAGAAGACAAAGACCCTGACGGAGGTAGCTTCACTCGTCTACTAACGAATATGGACGGCTGTGAACCTTGTGCCTGACTTTCGCCTGAATGAAATTGATGTCCTCGTCAGTAACTTCGGCCTCCACAGCAACAAAGTTCCTGCTGATGTAGCTCACCGAGCTTATCATACCATTCGTGAGCGTGACCTTCGTCACCCTTTGAAGTCGAGGACGACTTCATCTCAAGTAGGGGGCTTATGTGGCAGTAATGCCCATTTCCCCCACTTGCCTGCCTGCCACCTGACTTACCCTGATTGTTGCCCTGGTATTGACCTTGCATTTATGGGGGGGTGTCATCTTGACACCTTCACCTGCGCTTCCACTGGACCCAATGTACCGGGCATTTGTATTGCTTTCTTGTTGTTTCCTTGAAATTACCCTCAATTGAATGTTCGACAGCATGGCGTGAGCGGAGTGTGAGCGCTTGGTTGGACGTGTGGTGGAACCACCCGTGGTTCAGGACAGTTGAGCGGTCACGTTGTGACCGACGGTTAGGCGAAGAGGGGCGGGTGAGCTGAGTTTCCACCACACAGCCTCTCTTCGAGAGGGCTAGTTTCCCCACCAAAGGATTTACCCCACTTTCAGGGAGCATGCTATACGAGCTTATTCGAGGATACCCCCACGATGGTCCAGAGAAAATTTACCCCCCCCCCCGCCCGCAGCCCCAGGTCCGGCCTGTGAGAGGGTCGCACGAGGCGTCGACCGGAGCTCCCAGCCACCCGGGGGGAGCGCATTTGCGATTTCTAGCTGCTGTGGCCATATCGTGCAATCTGGTTTCGACATAAAAAAATCGCCCAAGCTGCTGAGACTTGGACCTCCAGTCGGCAGCCCCCGACCGAGGGTTCATTGTGCTGACGAGGAGAGCGCGCCAAATGCCCGCCTTCTTTCCCTGGAATCCGCCAAAGTTAAATCGCGTTAATTACCAGCCTCTGGTTGAAAAACTAGCCCTCTCGAAGAGAAGGGTTTAACCAAAGCTCTTCGGCTGATTTCTGCGTTGGTGAAACCGTCGTCGCCAGCTCAGTTTTTCAGTATGTTCGACACTAAACGGATAGTATAAACGGGAAGTTCAATGTGCGTCTGTCACACATCTGCCACGTGGCTGGCGCTCGACGAAGGTGGCGTAGTCGATTTGAATCAAGCTGATCGCGATACTTGCGTCGCTCTTGCACGCTGTGATGGCTTCGGGTGGAGAATACACTTTCATGCGCACGCTCCTGCACGGTTTGTATAAGCCCCCCGGAGACGGGCGGCCCATCCCATGGATTGGGCGGTACGGCGATGATCAACGCCCATGCCGCGCGGGCAAGTTCTTTGTCATCATTGACAAGTGCAAGGAGGTGGTGGGGAAAGGCAAGGCGAAGGTGGTTCGGAGCTCGACGCTGTACGACTCATCAGAGGAGGCCTCTGCAGCGAGGGACGACTTTCGGCGTGAACACGAGCCGCGGGCGTACAAGCGCAAGCCTGCAGGCGCGCCGGTCGCCTCGGAGGAGACGGCCAAGACGCCGCCAAAGTTCGCGGCCGCGTCGTCGCCGCCGCTGAAGAAGCCCAAGGGCGCGCCGCCCTCTGTGGGACCGAAACGGGGCGCTCGTCGTGCCGTCGGAGAAAGCTCACTGGGCTGGCCTCTGCCGAACAAGAAGCGCAAGGATGCGTTCATCGACTCAAAGCGCGCCGAGGATCTCGCCAAGTGCGTGCAGAGCGTCCAGAGAAAGCGGTAGTCGAAGCGCTTCTCGAAAAACAAGGCGGACAAGCGGCGAGTCCAACGACACGACGCTGAAGACGAGGCCAAAAGCTGCCTCGAGGAGCAGGAGAAGCGGCTGGAGGATGCCGCGGAGTGGCGCCGCGTACACATTCATCGACTAGGTAGCGCCATCGCCAACGGCACCACGGTCCAGCTGCTCCTGCACTCGGCTGGGCCAGACGAGGACGACAAGGTACGATCCGAGGTCAACATGTCCTTCACCGAC
The DNA here is from genome assembly GCA_029834535.1 of Chrysophaeum taylorii. Lineage (NCBI taxonomy): Eukaryota > Pelagophyceae > Pelagomonadales > Pelagomonadaceae > Chrysophaeum > Chrysophaeum taylorii. The sequence continues at coordinate 12,308 of JAQMWT010000680.1, read as the reverse complement.
CGCCTGCTCCAGAGGGTTCGGGAGCAGGCCTACTTGATGCACCCTTACTTCACCGTGATCGAGAAGAATCATTTCTCCGTCGTTGGCGAGGGCGGCCTGACGCTGGAGCAGATATCCGAGGACGTGATTGCCAGCTCTCCTTTCAACGGCGCCGTCGAGGGCAAGTCGCACTGTGCCTGGACGCTCCGTCGCTGGGCCATCGACTACCAGAACAATGGCGGCTTCTTCACCAAGGACCGCCGCGGTTCGTACGAGCGCACCTCGCGGATACTCTACATCGCCCACAACGAGGATCTGTGCATCCAGCTCAAGCAGGCTCAAGAAGAACCTGCGGGACTTGACTGTCGCCAAGACCCAGACCTACATCGCCAGCGACATCTTGCCTGAGATCAGCGACGAGGAGCGGCGCAAGTACAAGATTCCAGACGGCGCCCCATCGCTGTCGCAAGTTCATATGTTGATGAAGCACGACAAGATCGGGTGCAAGTTTGGCCCCCACAAGAAGTGCTACTACGTCGACGCGCACGAGCGGGAGGACGTGCGGGAGGCTCGCGGCAAGTACCTGGAGAATTTTTCGAGTACGAGAGGCGCATGTACAAGTGGATCCAGATCACGGCGGCCGAGGCCGACGATTTGCGACGGACCTACCCCCATCTGCCGCTCGGCCATCAGTTCACGCGCGACGGAGTGAACATGGTGGAGTTCCATGTCGACAAGTGCGACGCCTTCGAGTCGTGGCGCATCAACGATCCGAAGTCGCCCTATTGTCACCACGAGCAGGCTATTGTCGGCTCGTTCTGCATGGGCGCCAACCTCAGTGTCCAGTTTCCGCAGGGCGAATTGCCGCTAATCCGCATCGGCCAGGACGAGGCCACGTACAAGGCGTTCGTCCTGCCCAAGGGCGCCTGGACCATCGACGGCAATCAGCCGATTCGACCCAAGGCCGACAGGCCGGGCCTTGTGTTTTTGGCTTTCGTCGGCGCGGGCTTCTACTTCGGCGTCCCTGTTCCTGAGAAGGTCATTGACGAGGTCAACGCGAAGCTTGCCGGCGGCGCGGAGAAGTACAGGAGCGAGGCTGCGGCTCGGTTGACTCGATCATCGGCGTCAAGCAGGGCGACGTCCTGGGCCCCGTCCTGTTCGTGCTGTTCATGGCGGCACTGACGACGTCGTTTCGACGACGCCATGGCCGCGCCCCGTGTGTCTACCGTACGCGGAAAGACTTTCAGATGACGAACCGGGGTTGGTCCACTCGCGGCGACGAGTTTCCCTTCGATGAATCGGCGTACGCCGACGACGTTGCCTTTCTCTTCTGGGACCGCCACATCGCCGCCAGCGAGACACCGCGCCTCATCGAACACTGCGACGCCTGGGGCATGGAGGTGCATTGCGGCAACCGACACACGAAAGCGGCGTCCAAAACGGAGATGCTGTTCGTCGCTCGCCCGGCACACCTGTACGGCGACCCAAAGTCGTTCGACGACACGAACCTCTCGGACATCGAGCTCGGGCGCGGCCGCTTCATACCGGTCGTCGACCAGTTTAAGTACCTCGGCTCGGTCCTCTCGCGTGACTGCCGCGACGACTTCATCCCTCGCCTCTACCCCAACTGTGTGATTTTTGCTCTGTGATCCTGGACCGGCGACCGCCGGCCCAGCCTGGCTCCCATGCCCGGGAGAGGTCCGAAGTTAGTTAGTTAGTTAGTTCCTGAGAAGGTCATTGACGAGGTCAACGCGAAGCTTGCCGGCGGCGCGGAGAAGTACAGGAGCGAGGCTGCGGCCATAGCTGTCCACGCCCGCCTTAAGACCTGCTCCGAGGCCCGGAAAGCCGCGAAGAGGGCGGCCGACGAAGCCAAGCGCGCGTTTCTTATGGTTTTCTGTTGTTAGAGATATAAAATTCAATTTAGGGTTAGTACCCCCCCTATCACACGCTAAAACCATGAAATCGCTGTGTTATCAACACCGTGCTGTCCTTTGTTGTTCGAGAACAGTAATTTCTAGAGAACCGCAATTTCCACTGTGCTGCCCTTCGGTAGAGATGAGCAGTGGCAGGCTGCCCCTGTGTCCAGTTCCTAACAACAAAGGACAGCACGGTGTTGATATACACAGCGATTTCTTGGTTAGAGATAGAAAATTCCATTTAGGTTAGTACCCCCCTATTAGTTAGGAACTGGACACAGGGGCAGCCTGCCACTGCTCATCTCTACCGAAGGGCAGCACAGTGGAAATTGCGGTTCTCTAGAAATTACTGTTCTCGAACAACAAAGGACAGCACGGTGTTGATATACACAGCGATTTCTTGGTTAGAGATAGAAAATTCCATTTAGATTAGTACCCCCCCTCCCCCCCCCCTACACACTCACACACCCAAATCACCAATAATCGCTATGTCCAACACCGTGCCGTTCTTTGTGTGGCTAAAGACAGGGCGTTACGACGGCACTACCTAACTAACTAACTAACTTCGGACCTCTCCCGGGCATGGGAGCCAGGCTGGGCCGGCAGTAGCCGGTCCAGGATCACAGAGCAAAAATCACACAGTTGGGGTAGAGGCGAGGGATGAAAGTGCGAGGATGGCGGACCGCCACTGCGCGCGGTCTTGTGCGAGGTCGTGCCACGAGTTGAAGGGGATGTCGCATTTCCGGAGTGCCTTGGCGAGCGACCTCCCGTACGTCATCTGCGGAGCCCCCGGTGGGCGCTTGGAGCGGACCCAAGACGAGAGCATCTTGCGAGGGAGTCGGGAGAAGGGCATGCGGGCGACGTGACCGGCCCAGCGGAGCTGGCGGCGCGTGACGTAGACGTCGATGGACTCCAGGCCGAGGCGCCGCAGCAGGATCTCCGTTGAGATGTGGTGGAACCAGGTGTGTTTCCGGGTCACACGACACATGACGCGGGCGCACGGCGCGTGGAAACACCGCAGCCGGCGGAACAGGACCTCGGTGAGGCACCACGATTCCGCACCGTGAAGGAGGATGGCCAGGACGAGCGAGACATAGACGAGGCGCTTGGCGCGAGCAGAGACGGACTTCGAGGCGAAGATGCAGTCCCGCAAGGCACCGAAGGCCTGAGACGCCTTCTTGATCCGCGCGTCGACGTCTGAGGCGAGGGACGAGGACTCGTTGATGACGGACCGCCACTGCGCGCGGTCTTGTGCGAAGTCGTGCAAAAGCGTCGCAGGCCGCAAACGTGTTGGTCCACGAACAATCGACCTGTCCGTCGCGTTCTGCCCAACCGAGCGAACCCCATCCCAGCGCGGACTTTCCGGGTGCTAACCGGCCAGCCCGGGAGGCGAGCAGGCACCGTCTCACTCCGGGACGGCCGGGGCCGCCGCAGGGAGCAAGCGTGCTAGGCGCCATCCTCCATCGCAACCAACGGTTAGCGATCGCAGGGTTAGGGGCGCTACCACTGCCATCATTCTCGACCAGGGATACAGTGATTTTTACTGATCTCTAGGTTATGGGCCCAGGCCGGTACTGGTAGAGAAATCCCTCCGAAAGACATCGAGTTTGCTCGACGTCCTGGACAAAAGCACTGGACTTTCAGGAAAGAGCAATCTCCTGAAGTTTCCAAGTTCCATTGAGTCTTCGGTTGTTGAAGATTTCTGCGTAATTTTTCGTTCTTGGGTTAGGGTGTGTACCGTTTTCGTTGCTTTCCGTTGCGCGAAGCGTTCTGGGGGTTAGCGTTATGCCTGTTTATTTTCGGCTTTGCGTTTTTTGCGGATGGACTATGTGATGGCGGATGGCCGCTTTCTTTATTGGAGTATTTCCCTATAGACAATATTTTTGGTGTAGGCGCCGGGGTGGCGGCGGGCGTAGTGAGAAGGAGGGCGCGGCGCATAATCCATAGATAGCGGACGCGCCGTCGCGGTCGACGGTCCAGAGGTTCTCGCGGCGAGGACGGCCGCTGCGGGAAGAGCGAGGCGTGGCCGCGGAAGCGGGCTTCGCCGTAGACGCGAGCGGGGAGGTTTTCGTCTTCTTCGTCTCCGTGGGCGCTGGCCAGAGCGCGGGCACGGGCGGTCGTCGTGGACGCGCGCGGGCGCGCGGCCGGGTCGTCGGCGCGTGGGCGCGCGGCGCGCTCGTCGCGGCGTTGTTCCTGGTCTTCGATCCGTAGGCGCTCCAGCAGTAGGTCGCGAGGTTTGCGATGGCCAGAGCCCGGCCAGTCCCAGGACGTGGCGCGACCACCGTCGACCAAAGCGTAATCGCGGTCGCGGACGCGTCGAGGTCGACGACGCCTCGACGAAGGCCGCGACTTTACGGCGAGCCGATGTCGCCCGCGGGGGAGAGTCCGAGGCCGCGGTCGGGACGGCGGTGGCCGCTGGCAGCGGCGACGAAGACGCCGGCACGCATCGTATCGAAGCGCCGGGCCCGGCGGCGCGGAGCGCCGCCCGTCGAGCGAGCCGCCGAGTTTTTTTTCGGGTTTGTCGACTGGACGTCAACCCGCGGGCGAGTCCGATACCGCGGTCGCGACGTCGATGGCCGCTCGCAGCGGCGACGAAGCCGGCGGCACGCATCGTATCGAAGGTGAAACGATGTTCGATCCACCGAGTCGACGGTCGAGTCTCGTTCGGTCGCGCACGTTCTCGAGGACGGCCCGTCGGAAGATCGAGTCGTAGCCGTGGAAGCGGGCTTTGACCGCAGACGCGAGCGCGGCAAGCCCTTCTCGATTTCGGTGGCCGGTCGCAGCGGCGACGAAGACGCCGGCACGCATCGCGCGCGTGTGTGTACCGAAGAGTTCGCGCGCAAAAAAGGCGAAATCGCGTCGCATTTTTGCGCGCGCCAGAACGCCGAAAGAACATCGAACGAAAATCCTCGGCATGCCATGCCGGCGTCGAGGCTCGCGTAGCATCCCTGGCTCGAGCGCGTCGTCCCGTTTGCCGGGCGAAGGCTCCATCGCCGTCGCACGCGTCAACCTTACTTCCAAAAAGATCGGCCGAGGGTTTGCATAGCAATCGCTGACTGCGGTTGCGATGGAGGACGGTGCCTCATGAATCCTGAGCTTTGCGAGGGCATCCCCCCGCCCTCCCGGCGTAGGTTGGCACCTATTCGCCTCCCGGGCGGGCCGGTTGGCAGCCGGAACGTTCGCAGTGGGACGGGGCATGGCCGGGGGGCGAAGACGGAAGGTTAGGGCTTTCTTCTTCGAATACTCTCGGGGGGCGAAGACGGAAGGTTATCGACGAGTTGGTTGTCAGTCACATCGCGGTCTCCTCGTCGCATGGCGACAAGCTTGATGGTCACTCTCCGCCGACCGACCTTTCGGCGCTCCTCGTCTACAGGCCCGTGATTCCGGACTGGCTCCTGTCGGTCCGGCCTGGCTCCCATGCTCGGGAGAGGTCTGAAGTTAGTTAGTTAGTTACTCTCGATCTACGACTACCAGCATACAGCATACAAATCGACCATCCGAGAGGGTTTTCTTTTAAACGAATACTACGGGTTTTCTTCTTCGAAATACTCACGACTAAGGGTTTTCTCCTTCGAAATACTAACAGGATCCGAACTCGAGACGTACGTACAGCAACGACCCCAGATTCTCGCTCAAACTTCAACGCTCTCTCCGATACTACAAGGCTCGCCGCAGATGCCAAGAAGAAAACATTTTATAAATAGCAACGCTTTTGGCTCATACATTTAGCAAAGAACAGAAAGTAGGTCGCGGGTGAAGCGTTTTGAAATGAATCGGCTTTACAAAACGCAGATTTTGTCGGCCCGTTTCGAGCATACATAGGGCTTTGAACAGAAAGTAGAGTTCCGTTAATGTGTCGGGACACACTGACTGACATTTCCCAATTAATTATTGTGGACTAGTAAAGCCAAGTCAGGATCCGAACTCGAGACGTACGTAGCGCACCCTCCCCAGATTCTCGCTCAAAGTTCGTCGGTCTCTCCCAGAACACACAACACTCTCCTGCACTCCAAGAAGAAAACATTTTATAAAGAGCAGCGCTTTTGGCGCATACATTACCAAAAGAACAGAAAGTAGGTCGCGGGTGAAGCGTTTTGAAATAAATCGGCTTCACAAAACGCAGATTTTCTCGGGCCGTTTCGAACATACATAGGCAAAAGAACAGAAAGTATAGGCCCGGTAATGTGCTGTCACGGACTGACGGACATTTCCCAATTAATTATTGTGGACAGAGCCCCCCAAACCCCCCGCCGGGGGACACCCCCGGACCCCCCATGGTCTCGACGGCCGCCGCGTCTCGGGAGCCGAGCAAAAAGACCGTCGCATGCCGTGGAATTTGTGTGTTTTCGGTTCTTGAAGATTTCTTGGTAACTTTTTCGTTCTTGGGTTAGGGTGTGTACCGTTTTCGTTCCTTTCCGTTGCGCGAAGCGTTCTGGGGGTTAGCGTTATGCGTGTTTATTTTCGGCTTTGCGTTTTTTGCGGATGGAGTATGAGATGGCGGATGGCCGCTTTGTTTAATGGAGTATTTCATTATAGACAATAGGCGCCGGGGTGGCGGCGGGCGTAGTGAGAAGGAGGGCGTCGCGCATAATCCATAGATAGCGGACGCGCCGTCGCGGTCGACGGTCCAGAGGTTCTCGCGGCGAGGACGGCCGCAGCGGGAAGAGCGAGGCGTGGCCGCGGAAGCGGGCTTCGCCGTAGACGCGAGCGGGGAGGTCTTCGTCTCCGTGGGCGATGGCCGATGGCCACGGGCGGTCGTGGTGGACGCGCGCGGGCGCGCGGCCGGTCGTCGGCGCGGGGGCGCGGGGCGCGCTCGTCGCCGCGTTGTTCCTGGTCTTGGATCCGTAGGCGTTCCAGTAGTAGGTCGCGAGGCTTGCGATGGCCATAGCGCGGCCAGTCCCAGGACGTGGCGCGACCACCGTCGACCAAAGCGAAATCGATGTCGCCGACGCGTCGAGGTCGACGACGCGTCGACGAAGGCCGCGACTTTACGGCGAGCCGTTGTCGCCGGCGGGGGAGAGTCCGAGGCCGCGGTCGCGACGGCGGTGGCCGCTCGCAGCGGCGACGAAGACGCCGGCACGCATCGTATCGAAGCGCTGGCGCACGCGTCGAGCTCGACGCGCTCGGGTTGGTCGACTGGACGTCAACCCGCGGGCGAGTCCGAGTCCGCGGTCGCGACGGCGGTGGCCGCTCGCAGCGGCGACGAAGCCGCCGGCACGCATCGTATCGAAGGTTAAACGGTGGTCGATCCACCGAGTCGACCGTCGCGTCTCGTTCGGTCGCGCGTTCTCGAGGACGGCCCGTCGGAAGAGCGAGTCGTAGCCGTGGAAGCGGGCTTTGACCGCAGACGCGAGCGCGGCAAGCCGTTGTCGATTTCGGTGGCCGGTCTCCGCGGCGACGAAGACGGCGGCACGCATCGCGCGCGTACCGAAGAGTTCGCGCGCAAAAAAGGCGAAATCGCGTCGCATTTTTGCGCGCGCCAGAACCCCGAAAGAACATCGAACGAAAAACCCCGGCATGCCATGCCGGCGTCGAGGCTCGCGTAGCGTCCCTGGCTCGAGCGCGTCGTCCCGTTTGCCGGGCGAAGGCTCCATCGCCGTCGCACGCGTCAACCTTACTTCCAAAAAGATCGGCCGAGGGTTTGCATAGCTCGAAATACTATAGATTTTTACGACTACAACCTTACCCTGATCGCTGACGCGGTTGCGATGGAGGACGGTGCCTCATGAATCCTGAGCTTTGCGAGGGCATCCCCGCCCTCCCGGCGTAGGTTGGCACCTATTCGCCTCCCGGGCGGGCCGGTTGGCAGCCGGAACGTTCGCAGTGGGACGGGGTATGGCCGGGGGGCGAAGACGGAAGGTTAGGGTTTTCTTCTTCGAATACTCTCGATCTACGGCTACCAGCATACAGCATACAAATCGACCATCCGAGAGGGTTTTCTTTTAAACGAATACTACGGGTTTTCTTCTTCGAAATACTCTCGCCTAAGGGTTTTCTCCTTCGAAATACTACCAGGATCCGAACTCGAGACGTACGTACAGCAACCACCCCAGATTCTCGCTCAAACTTCTTCGCTCTCTCCGATACTACATACTACAAGGCTCTCGCCGCAGACGGCAAGAAGAAAACATTTTATAAATAGCAAGGCTTTTGGCGCATACATTTAGCAAAGAACAGAAAGTAGGTCGCGGGTGAAGCGTTTTGAAATAAATCGGCTTCACAAAACGCAGATTTTCTCGGGCCGTTTCGAACATACATAGGCAAAAGAACAGAAAGTATAGGTCCGGTAATGTGCTGTCACGGACTGACTGACATTTCCCAATTAATTATTGTGGACGGTCCAGAGGTTCTCGCGGCGAGGACGGCCGCAGCGGCAAGAGCGAGGCGTGGCCGTGGAAGCGGGCTTCGCCGTAGACGCGAGCGGGGAGGTCTTCGTCTCCGTGGGCGCTGGCCAGAGCGCGGCCACGGGCGGTCGTCGTGGACGCGCGCGGGCGCGCGGCCGGTCGTCAGCGCGTGGGCGCGCGGCGCGCTCGTCGCGGTCGTCGCCGCGTTGTTCCTGGTCTTCGATCCGTAGGCGCTCCAGCAGTAGGTCGCGAGGTTTGCGATGGCCAGAGCGCGGCCAGTCCCAGGACGTGGCGCGAACACCGTCGACCAAAGCGAAATCGCGGTCGCGGACGCGTCGAGGTCGACGACGCCTCGACGAAGGCCGCGACTTTACGGCGAGCCGATGTCGCCCGCGGGGGAGAGTCCGAGGCCGCGGTCGGGACGGCGGTGGCCGCTGGCAGCGGCGACGAAGACGCCGGCACGCATCGTATCGAAGCGCTGGCAGACGCGTCGAGCGCCGGCGCGCCGCGCCGCCGAGTTTTTATTCGGGTTGGTCGACTGGACGTCAACCCGCGGGCGAGTCCGAGACCGCGGTCGCGACGGCGGTGGCCGCTCGCAGCGGCGACGAAGCCGCCGGCACGCATCGTATCGAAGGTGAGACGATGTTCGATCCACCGAGTCGACGGTCGAGTCTCGTTCGCTCTCGCGCCTTCTCGAGGACGTCCCGTCGGAAGAGCGAGTCGTGGCCGTGGAAGCGGGCTTTGACCGTAGACGCGAGCGCGGCAAGCCGTTGTCGATTTCGGTGGCCGGTCGCAGCGGCGACGAAGACGCCGGGCAGCATCGCGCGTACCGAAGAGTTCGCGCGCAAAAAAGGCGAAATCGCGTCGCGGCGGGGGGTTTGGGGGGCAGAGCCCCCCAATTCCCGGGGGGTTCGGGGGGCTTGCCCCCCGAGAAAAAGGCCGGAAAAAACCCGACTTGGCTTTACTAGTCCACAATAATTAATTGGGAAATGTCAGTCAGTGTGTCCCGACACATTAACGGAACTCTACTTTCTGTTCTTTCGAGCATGTATGCTCGAAACGGGCCGACAAAATCTGCGTTTTGTAAAGCCGATTCATTTCAAAACGCTTCACCTCCGGCCTACTTTCTGTTCTTTGCTAAATGTATGCGCCAAAAGCCTTGCTATTTATAAAATGTTTTCTTCTTGCCATCTGCGGCGAGAGCCTTGTAGTACGAGAGAGAGCGAGAGCGAAGAAGTTTGAGCGAGAATCTGGGGTTATTGCGGTACGTACGTCTCGAGTTCGGATCCTGGTGGTCGATTTGTAATGCTGAGAGTAGTAGCCTGGGGAGCGTGGGTGAAGACGATTTTCGGATACGTAGTGCGCCTACGTCCCTGGTTTCGAGTTCGATTCCCGTAGTAGTAAATTGGACGCTGGTGGTCGTAGAAATCGAGAGTATTTCGAAGAAGAAAACCCGTAGTATTTGTTAAGAAGACCTCCTGGGACTGGCCGGGCTCTGGCCATCGCAAACCTCGCGACCTACTGCTGGAGCGCCTACGGATCGAAGACCACGAAAAACGCGGCGACGACCGCGACGAGCGTGCCGCGCGCGCGCGCGCCGACGACCCGGCCGCGCGCCCGCGCGCGCCCACGACGACCGCCCGTGGCCGCGGTCTGGCCATCGCCGAGGGAACGGAGCCCGCATCCACCGCCACGCCTCGCTCTTCGCGCGGGTCGTCCTCGACCCGAACCACGCTCGACCGTCGACCGCGACGGGACGTCCGCTATCTACGTCTAGACCATCGGCCACCGTCGGCCACACGGATAAATCTCCGTCGTGCTCCTTCGAAACCCACGCCCTCTCAACTCCAACGGTGCGCGCTCCATTCTCCACCGCCTCATCCCTGTCTACCTCCTCCAACTCGCACCACGGATATTAATAAAAGACTACTACACCCTTTATTCCCAAGGCCGAAAACTCCCCAATGGGGAGTCCGCCTCCTCCACCCCGAGCCTGTTGTCTCCTCCCACAGGATCCCACGGCAAAGACGTGTGGTCGGCGGCCACGTCCACCGCGTCGCGGCACGCAAAGCCGAAAATAACACACGCATAAGCCTTACCGCAGAAGCCACACGCTCTACCATAAACCCTCATAACGGATCTCAACATGTTCAAGAACCGAAAATGACGAAAAAAAACCGTTGCCACGGCGTGCGACGGCGTTTTTGGTCGGCACCCGCGTCCGTGCGCGCCAGCAGGGGCCGGGGGGGGTTGGGGGGGGCGGGGGGGGGTCCGGGGGTGTCCCCCGGCGGGGGGTTTGGGGGGCAGAGCCCCTTCCAGGTTCGGGGGCTTGCCCCGTAAAACCGAAAAAAACCCGACTTGGCCTTACTGATCACAATAGTGGTGGAAATGTCAGTCAGTGTGTCACGACACATGAACGGAACTCTACTTTCTGTTCGTATCCCTATGTATGCTCGAAACGGGCCGACAAAATCTGCGTTTTGTAAAGTCAAAACTTTGTCAAAACTTTGTAAAGTCAAATCAAAACTTTGCTATTTGCTACACAAACCCTCGGCCGATCTTTTTGAAGGTTGAAGGTCGACGACGGCGATGGAGCCTTCGCCCGCCAAACGGGACGACGCGCTCGAGCCAGGGACGCGAGCCTCGACGCCGGCATGGCATGCCGGCTGGCTCTTATCTTTCGGGGTTCTTTCGGGGTTCTGGCGCGCGCAAAAATGCGACGCGATTTCGCCTTTTTTGCGCGCGAACTCTTCGGTACGCGCGCGATGCGTGCCGCCGTCTTCGTCGCCGCTGCGACCGGCCACCGAAATCGAGAACGGCTTGCCGCGCTCGCGTCTGCGGTCAAAGCCCGCTTCCACGGCTACGACTCGCTCTTCCGACGGGCCGTCCTCGAGAACGCGCGCGACCGAACGAGACGCGACCGTCGACTCGGTGGATCGACCACCGTTTAACCTTCGTTACGATGCGTGCCGCCGGCTTCGTCGCCGCGAGCGGCCACCGCCGTCGCGACCGCGGACTCGGACTCGCCCGCGGGTTGACGTCCAGTCGACCAACCCGAAATAAAAACTCCGCGGCGCGTCGAGCTCGACGCGTCGATACGATGCGTGCCGGCGTCTTCGTCGCCGCTGCGAGCGGCCACCGCCGTCCCGACCGCGGCCTCGGACTCTCACCCGCGGGCGACAACGGCTCGCCGTAAAGTCGCGGCCGGCGTCGACGAGCCGCGACGACGTCGCCGGCGCGACGGTCTTCGAGCTCGACGCGTCTGCTACCGCGATTTCGGCTAGGTCGACGGTGGTCTCGCGACGTCCTGGGACTCGCCGCCTCCGCTGCCTTCTACGACAGACGCCCCGTCGTCGCCGTGACCGGTGCGCCTACGCGCCGACGAGCCGCCCGCGCGCCTCCACGACGACCGCCCGTGGCCGCGGTCTAGCCATCGCCGAGGGAACGGAGCCCGCATCCACCGCCACGCCTCGCTCTTCGCGCGGGTCGTCCTCGACCCGAACCCGCTCGACCGTCGACCGCGACGGGACGTCCGCTATCTACGTCTAGACCATCGGCCACCGTCGGCCACACGGATAAATCTCCGTCGTGCTCCTTCGAAACCCACGCCCTGTCAACTCCAACGGTGCGCGCTCCATTCTCCACCGCCTCATCCCTGTCTACCTCCTCCAACTCGCACCATGGATATTAATAAAAGACTACTACACCCTTTATTCCCAAGGCCTAAAACTCCCCAATGGGGAGTCCGCCTCCTCCACCCGAGCCTGTTGTCTCCTCCCACAGGATCCCACGGCAAAGAAATAAAACGGGCGTGTGGTCGGCGGCCACGTCCACCGCGTCGCGGCACGCAAAGCCGAAAATAACACACGCATAAGCCTTGCAGACCACACGCTCTATAAACCCTCATAACGGATCTCCACATGTTCAAGAACCGAAAATGACGAAAAAAGCGTTGCCACGGCGTGCGACGGCGTTTGGTCGGCACCCGCGTCCGTGCGCGCCAGCAGAGGCCCGGGGCAGGGCCGTGGGGGTCTGGGGTGTCCCCGGCGGGGGTTTGGGGCAGAGCCCC